>CAUYRH010004995.1:0-23371 GCA_963574655.1 Perodicticus potto
TCATTGAACTATTTAATGTAGCCTTCATGGCCTTTTAATCATTATATGAAGACATTTATATTCTGCATTTAGTAATTTTCACTTGTACCCTTGTAAGATGCACCGTAAGTGTGATCCCACCAATCACCCTCCCTCCACCCAGCCTCCCCCCCTCCCCTCCCCTCCCCTGGTGGTCTGTAGCCAGCTTTCTGCAAATGCTTCCGTCCAGAAGGAGAGTTAAAGGACAGAAATTCGAAAAATCACATTTTTATAGTTCTCTAAACAACACTAGAAGGTTCTGGTAGTTTCATTCAACTCAAAAGTCCATTTATGTTAACCAGCCATTTATCATCAGTTACTCACTTTCTGCTTCTGGTTCAGTGACTTACTTTATCAGTGGCTCAGAGAACAAGCCATTTGGAATTTTTGCTAGTTTCCAGGGATTCTGCTTAGGGAGATAAGGCTTTATTGCAGAACTTTTCTACTTAAGAATTAAGAGACATGGGATGTCCCTGATTTTCTAGATGGCAGTGTAGACAGGTCATACTCACGAGTAAGGACTTTTCATAGCAGGAACATGGTTTTTAATATATCTAAGCCTTGCACTCAGAATCCCACTTGTAACTCTTCTGATTTCTAGTACAGTTAAAGCAGTTTATAAAATGCTCTTGAGGACAGCCAAGAAGATTGCCGTAAAAAGCATGAGCACTTTTGGCACCATTCCCAAGAGATTTTCAGGAGAAAGATGTCTTCATGCGAAGGTATTATCTTTAAGACACTGGCTTGAACTAAGTATCCAATTTACCCTTTCTAACATTCATAGTTTTAAAAGGTCCAACTGCAGATAATGCCTGCCTGTCCACTTTTAATTTTTGGTTATTAAATCAGTCAATTAAAACACATTTTTTTTTCCCTTCATACAAACCTCTCCCCAGGCTTCATTTTCTCAGTAACCAATCTGGTGGAATCAGGCATCTTTAGAACAGTGATTTTCAATGAGTGTGTCATGGTACACTGGCATGCCATGAGAGGATCTCAGGTGTGCTGCAAAAAAATTTAAAGATCATTATTTAAATTATTTTTCTTAAAGAAGTTCAAAGAACAGTAAGTGTATTTATTCTTTTCTTTTACTCTTTTTTTTTTTTTTTTGATCATCAACAGAATTTAAATGTGCCTTGGAAGTTTAGCTATAGGTTCAACAAATAAAAAAGGTTGAAAAGCACTGTTTTAGAGGATAATCTCCTCATCATTGTGTTTTTATACACCAGAGAGAGAATTATTTCCAGGCTGGGGTTAAGTTGGTAGGGATCGCATGCTCTTATGTTTGATCCCTTAAAAATCTGCGCATCCATCATTCTATTCTCTTGATCTTCTAATAGGTACTGATCGGTTATGTGATGGTAAGTAACAGAGGCATGGTCACAGCTGTAGTTAGATATAAGTCATAGAGTACCAAGCAAGTGACATCTCATAGCATATCTTCTACCCTCACACAATGCAAGTCACTCAAAGTAATCCCAATGATCAAGCTGAAAGGAGGACAGGTCCTGGGGTCACCATGAATCCCTCACACCCCTCTCATGGCCAGTCATAGTCTCTCTCCTTTTTTCCCTTTTGGAGAAATAGAAATGGATGAGAATAACTCTGAGACATCCCTTAAAATGTGCTAATTTCTTTGCTGAGATTATTATTAATACTTTGCTTTTCCCTTCTCTGTTATTAAAATCTATCATAGGGTTATAGTCTGGTAGATATGGGAAGGATCATAGGGATTGTGATGGTCAATTTCATGTATTAACTTTGCTACTGGACACACAGATAGATAGTAATACATTACTTCTGGGTGTCCATGAGGGTGTTTCAGAAAGAGATTAGCATTTGAGTCAGTAGACTAAGAAAAGGAGATCACTCTCACTAATGTGGGTAAATATCATCCAATTCACTGAAGGCCTGAATAGAACAAAATTGTATAGAGAGGGATCATGGTTTTCAGTATATCCAATCACTGTACTCTTTCTAGATACTCTAGAAATGGTAGGATATCTAACCATGTATCTAACCATTTCTATCTGTTTGAACTTGGACATACACCTTCTCCCGATCTTGAACACTGGAGCTCCTGGTTGCTAGACCTTTAGAGTTGAACTGAGACTACACACCATTGACTTCCCTGGTTCTCAAGCCTTTGGGCTTGGACTGAAACTGCAGCATTGGTTACCATGGTTCCTCAGCTTGCCAATGGCAGATAATGGGACTTCTCAGCCTTCATAAATGCATAAACAAATCTCTCATAATATATCTCTGTCAGTATATCTATACGTGTCCTTTAGGTTCTCTCTCTCTGGAGAACCCCGAGTAATACATGGATCTTTAATCCAGTAGTTTTTCAGTTGTGCTGTTGAGAGACCTCTTAGGACATCACAGAGGGGACTTGACAACCTATTCTAGTAAAATTATAACAACTCCTTTCACTTATTCATTGAAAAATGTTTTAATGCCTGTTATATGCTAGGCATGCATGGGGTGTGTGTATGCATGCGAGTGTGTGTGCATTGTGTGTGTGTGTGTGTGTGAGTGAAGTCCCAGTATCAAGAAATAATTTGAGTCCTTGGAGGCTCTAAAAAGAGGGCCAATATGATTTAGTGTAGAGTAAGCCTGGGGAGGGTGAGAGAATGTTGAGGCTGGAGGAGTCAAGGTCTTTTTTTCTGTTGTGAATCCTAACTTTCTGGACTCAGAGGATGCTTTTTCCCAGAAGTTTGTCTGGGGGATGCTTTGGCTCTCTCACATCTCTCGCAGGAGTCCACTCTCTCAGGTGGCGGATACATCACCAACCTATTTCACATTGAAGAATGCCTAGGATAGTCTGATGTGCCTTTCATAAATGTGCTTTTGAAAATGAGGTGATAGGTGGATGGGAAGAATACTATAGATCTATAGCCTCTAAGTCCTAGCTTCTAATCATCTCCGATTTAGATTTAATAGTTAAAATCCAGCTATTACTTTTAGAGATTCTTCATGAAAATAGTGTACCAATGTGGGAATAAGGTGCCTTGGGACAATAGCCATTATATATGAATGCTAGACACTTCACTTGCATGATTTCCTTTAATCTTCACAATACTCCTATGATGCAGATACTATTATTATCTCACTTTTACAGATTTTGCAGAGATTAATTTTCTTGCCCAAAGTCCCATAGCTAGCATGTGTTAGAGCAGGGGTTGGAGCCAAGGAGGTCTTGGCCCTAACAAGGAGAAAATAAATTTTTAAGAAAGATGCCATCATTTCAAAAATAGATTTCATTGAAACACATGAGCAATAGTAACTACATTGGAAACTCCAGCTCCGTGTGCCTAGTTTTCTAAACTTCTGAAGCCCAAGTAAGTCTATGCCCTGATGTCAGTCATAGCTCCAGAAAGATATGGACGTAGTGTCCTTGCCTAAAAAGCCTTGAGCAGACCTAGACTACACTCTCATTTCCACCGTTCTCAGACTATATGGGTTTTGGCAAGCTTCCTTATGCTCTTAATCTCAGTGTCCTCCTCTGGAAACTGGGGTTTATACTGGTGCCCGCTTCATAGGGCTACCTTAAGAACCAAATTATGTAAAGTGCCTGGTCTAGTCGAGAGCAAGCCTAACCTTCTGCAATGAAGAAAAGGCTCTAGAGCTGTCTGTCCAATATGGAGCCACCACCCATATGTGGCTACTAAGCCCTTGAAATGTAGATACTGCAACTAATAAATTGAATTTTTAATTTAATTTAATTTTACTTTATGTTTAAATGCTCACATGTAGATCTCAGCTATCATACTGGATGTTGTGGGTCTAGATACTGAGTTACATTTTTAATGAATACAACTGTTTTATTATAGTGTAGATATTTTGCTTAAATCGCTTAGAGTCCTTCCTTCCTTGGGCTGTGGACTTCAGTGGTGCATGAACTGACTTACTGTTGCCTGTCTTCCCTGACTTGGCAGTGTTTTGTCTTGTAATCACTGAATTATAACACATATCAGTCTTTCTTCTGTGACCTGCCATCCTTGATGTTACAAGCATGCTTCCTTGGATGTGGAAATGTATAACAATTCTGATAAATAATTGAATTGAGGGCTTGATGTTCTTTGCCTCCACCTGACTCTCTGCAGGAGGAAGTTTCTAGATAGCTTATATGAAAGGAGGGTGTTACCATTGTCTGTCTCCCCCATGGATACTCAGTGTAGGCTGCAGGAAAAATAAATACCATTTACCTCTTTGAAATAGACTTTTGCATTTTTAGGTTCATGTCATGGGAAGCTAGTTTTAAAGAGTCCCTAGCTTATGATAGATGTACCTGATGAAGAAATGAAAAGGAAAACAAGATTCAGGAATCTGTCCTTTGTCGATTTACTTGTTACCACCTCCATTCAGTCACTTATCCGTCTATGAATTTAACAAACAATTTTGGAGTGTCTACTATGTGTTAATCCCCAAGGAGCAAGAGTTTGTAGTCACTCGTAGGAAGTTTACAAATAAACGTGATGTAATAACATTGCACACATGGGAAAGAGTGTGCCCAAATTGTCCCCTTCCCCCAGTCAAAGAAGGCCCCATACATGTCAATCCATTTGTCTCCGCCCTCTGAAGATAGTTTATTTTTGCTAGTTCAGTTCCTATAATTTTGGGATACAGAATCAAAGAGGACAGGATCAGAATCAGAGGATAAGACTGAAGAGAAAAGAAAAGGAAGACTTAGTCTGTTTGGCTAAATATATAAAATCAATGTACAAATAAAGCCAGGGATGAGGGAAGAATGGAGAAAGCAGTCAGTGAATTCCAAGGGTGGAGGGCAGAGTTCTCTAGAGGGGTGAAGAAGGGAGAGAGATTGGCAAGTGAGAGATGCAGAGGTTGTGAAAGAAGAGGACAAGTGGGGAGGAAAGAGAAAAGGAAACAAGAGTCTTCCCTTACCACTAACCTGAGAATTTTGAGGGGATCCTCTTTCAAGTCTTTCAAAAGACTAAGGTAAATAACGGAATTCCTTTTACGTTATTTCTGGATGGTTTGACTATGGTTACCACCACTTTGTGACTGAGCCACAGGAGTGTCACTTTTGACAGTGTTACACATGTAAACCTTCACAGAAAACTATGGCAACCACTAAATGGAATAATCACAGGATTTTAGAGAAGACTTCATCAAGAAGGGGATGGCTGAGCTGAGTTTTCAAGGGTAAGAAGAAGTCAGTAAGATAAAAAGGATGGTCCAGCGAGTGGCTGTGCAGGTAAACCAGCCTATGCTAACATGTTGACATATAAGACAATATTGCCTGGTGAAGGAAGTATAAGGAACTTGAGGTGGTTGGTATTGGCGAGGAAAGCAGAAAGAGATGAGACTGGCAAGGTGGTAGGGGCCAGATCATGAATTCCTTTACAGCCATATCTGAAGTTTTTGCTGTTTGCTGTAACCAACAGGGAGCCACTGAAATGCTTTAAGTATGAGATGAACGCAATCAGATTTGTGTTTTAAAAAGGTCTTTGTGGTCCGGTGCATCTTAGAAGGGTACAGGTGAAACTTACTGAATGTAGAATATAAATGTCTGAACACAATAACTAAGAAAATGCCATGAAGGCTATGTTAACCAATTCGATGAAAATATTTCAAATTGTATATAAAACCAGCACATTGTACCCCATGATTGCATCAATGTACACAGTTATGATTTAATAAAAAAAAAAAAGACGTATAACCCCGATGCGAGTAACTGTTTCAAAAAAAAAAAAAAAAAAGAAAAGATCTTTGTGAATGGAAGGTAGGTAATAGCTTGATTGCATAATGAAACGGGCAAGACTGGAGGCAGAGAACATAATTAGAATTCTGGAGCAGTACTATGGGCAAAAGCTCTATTCTGGACATATTCAATTCTATGTGCCTATGGGATAGCCAAACAGAGATATGTAGTAAACTGTTGGATATTTTGATAGAGAGTTCTAGTGTTCACCTGTATCTATTCCTCCTAACCTTATGAACACACTGGAGGATTACACTTGACGTTGGATGAGGTCTACTAATTCATTCTAACCAGTAGGTTGTGAGCAGAAGTAATGTGAGTCACCTCTGGGCCAAAGCATTTATTTAGCCATGTAATTCTCCTGTCTCTTCCTCTGCTGTACTTGCAAAAATGTCTGAGTTTTCTATATGGTGCAGGTACAGCATAATGGCATTTTGATCAGCCTGACTGCTGGAGGACAGTGTCTGGGAGTATTACTCAAATCTAGATCTTATATGTATAATAAATAGAAAGTCAACTTTTGTTTTATTGAGCCATTGAGGGTTTGAATTTTTACAACCAAATCATAGCTCATCTTCTTCCAATACATGTCTGAAGCTCAGGAAAGGAATCTGGGCTCGTGGAGACTTGGAATCACTGGTACAGATGTAACTGAAGCCATGGAAACTTATTGGACTGCTCTGGGGGAATGGCAGAATCAAAGAGAAATGGGCTGAGGACAAGAACCAGAACATCTCCAGAAGCTAAGAGGAAGGTACAGGAAGGTAAGCCTACAGAGGATTAGAAAGAGGAGTCACAGATAGAAGAAGAAAGCTAAGAGAAATGTGATGGCATGGGAACAAGGTGAGGAGAAATTTTCTAGAAGAGTGTTCAGCAGAATCAAATGTAGCAGGACGGTTGAATCTTGTGGAACATGCAAATGACTTTTCAGCAAGGGGGTGGGGAGACCAGTTTCAAAAGAGAGCTAGCTGCAGAGTCCAAGTTACATTGAACTGGTGATTGGGAAGTGAGTATGACGGGAAAGTAAACACAGCTGACATTTTTAAGAAGTTTAATTTCAAGTGGAGCGACAGGGAGAGGTTTGAGAAAAAGAGAGGGAGAAAGGAAGAATGTGGTCTCAATATATAGAGGAGAATATAGGGAGTGGAAGTTGATGACACTGCCGTGATTCATTATGTTAAACCTGTGGGAATTGAGTGGGGGCAGTAGTGCAATGTGGCCAGGAGAGGGCCCTGTGGTGAGTGTTCTTGAACCAAGAGGAAGGGTTAGCAGCTATCTACACAGAGGACTGCCGTTTACCAAAAAGATGTTCTTTTTGAGGGAGCTAAAGATCTATCTTCTAAGAAATGGTACAAAGAGGTAAGGCCAGGGGTTGAGAGTCAGGAAAGTGTGCCAAGAATGAATTCTCTTACATGGCAAATTGAAGGTCTGCAGGGTCATACAGGTTTCAAACTAGGACAAGTCATCCTGTGCAGGGGTTGCTAAAAGGGCTGGAAGAACAAAGTCTCACAAATAGGGTGAGCCGGGAACGTAGCCTGCACCAGAGACCAGAGCATGAGGCAGCTCAGGATGGGAGAGGCACATAATGAGTGATGCATTGGCAGGAGATGTTAAAGTAGGAAGGAGGGCTCTCGGCTCTTCCCTTTTTGCTTCTCACAGTGCTGGCTCCAGGTGTTAGGGCACTAGAAAATGGCTGGAATGAGATGGGATATGCCTGGTGGGTAGCAGGACTATGGAAACTGGGGTCTCAGAAACAGCGTTGGCATTGCCCAATAAATTAGAATAGTTCCCTCAAATGTTGCATATTTTCAAAATAATATATGACGTGAAAATTGCTTTAAAGGTCAGCCAAGTCAATAATAGAAATCAGATAGATTTTCTGACTAAATTATAAGTTCCACGAGGTCAGGGTTTTTGTCCAACCGATTCACCACTGTGTTCTGACTGCTAGGAATAGTATGGGGCTCCAACTAGGCATGGAGCAAAGGCCAAATGGATTAGCCACCTGGCCGAATCGGTTTGCTATGGGTTTGAACATGGAGAAAGAGGCTGTGAGGAGGCAGTGCGAAGAGAAGATGGACCAACTGATACAAGAGAAATAGGTGAGCCAGAGCGGCTGTCACAAAGTCTTCGGAAGGATGCTGGAGAACGCAGCTGAAGATGAAGCCAGAGAACCGTGCAATCGTCTACAAGCGCTGGAGACCAGGAGCAGCAAGAGCCTCGTAAAGCAGACTGGAGAGCACGGAAAGGAAGGAAGTTCCCAGCCTCCAGCCCCCTCCCAGGAAACTGCCTATTTTAAGTAATGTTGTGCAACTGTAACATAGGTCATTAAAAATAATCTCTTGGAATTTCAAAGTTGGTATTGTTAAGAAAAAGTGCTATCTGGTAAGAAAGCCTATGCTGAGGAAGACCGGTAACAGATCGTGTTGACAAATGAAAGAGTGACACACTCCTGTCTTCCGAGGAGCCAAAGAGGATCATGGCCACAATCAATTAACGGCCTTTGATGTGTCAGGTACTTTACATATATTGCTTCCAATTACCTCAGCGGTCTGCCAAGGTGAGTGTTATTATGTCTGTTATACAGATGGAGAAACTGAGGCTCAGAGAAGTAAGTGGCTTTTCTAAGGTCTATACTCAGATGTGGTGGAGCTGGGCTTCTCGGCCACTGCAATGTGCGCTTGCCTTATACCCAGACAAGTCTCCCACCAAGAGGGAATAGAAATAGCAGGAATCACCTCCTGGATTTACCTCGCACAGGTTTCTGGGTGTCAGCAATCAAGTGTGTGGCTGTCATATGGCCCTGTTGAACTTCTCCTCACTTTTGAAGGCACAGGCCTTATGTGGTGATTCAGAGGATGTGGGAACAAATACTAGGTTAAGACAGCATGACTCCCGGACCTGTCTCTAACTGAGGCTTTCCCTCCACAGCAGGGGACAGCGCTGCCACATAGCACATAGACACTAAAAATTAAAAAGCACTATTAAGAAAAACAAAACAAAACTATGCACACCCTTCAGAGAGTTAAGGACTAAATGAGCTAATACATGGGAAGCATTTAGAATAGTAAGCTGCCAATAAGTATGATGACATTGTCGCCGTCATCAGCATTGCTATCATCATCATCATCACCTAGACCAACTAGGCACCAATAATGACCAAGGCTGTGCTGATATATGGCATCTCCAGCAGGGCTCCTGATTGTCAGCAGTAGAGGTTTCGGTGAAAATATAAGGAAATGTCTTTGGTGACACGATTAAAAATAGTGAAAACAGTGGCATCACACCACTTACATTTACAATCTCCCAACCTCACTTTCTTCACCTATAAATTGGAAATAGTTATAGCTAATTGTTAAACATCCTTTCTACCTATTAAACCTCTGCATTACAGTTGAACACGGCAAACTGGATCTCATAACCCAACATCATACCCTCTTACTTGGAATTAATACACTGCTAGAGACTGCAGTGTATTAATTAATCATCTAAATATCCAATATGTAATAATCATCTAAATTATTGATTAGAGCAGCTGCTTTTGTCAACTGGCCTGAGGAGAATTAGACTGGGGGACAAACAAGTCATTACAATATATTATATTTTAACAGTGTTTTTTAAATGGAATAATACAGCGTGTAATTTTTGGGGACTGGCTTTATTCACAACCATAATACCCTAGAGCTTCATCCAAGTGTGTTGTTGAGTAGGATTCTGCGGTGTGGATGTTTGTTCATCTATTCATCTGCTAAAGGATACCTGGGGTTTTTGGTTTGGGGCCATTCTGAAAGAAGCTGCTATGAACATTTGCATACAGACTTTTGTGCTAACTTAAATTTTCACTTCTTTGGGGTAAATTCCTACGGGGGCAATTGCTGGCTGCTGGAAACTGCCATATTTCGTTTCTTAAGACATTGCCAATCTGTTTTCCAGGGTGACTGTATCATATTACAATCCCATCATCAATGGAGTATATAAGTGGTCCAAATTCTTTGCACTTTTGCCGGCGATTGGTGTTATCAGTATTTTTTATTTTGGCCATTCTGATAGGTGTGTAGTGATCTCATTGTAGTTTAATTTGAATTTCTCTTGTGGCTGAAAATGGTGAATACCTTTTGATGTATTTATTTGTCATCTGCGCGTCCTCCTCCCTGAAATGTTTCCTCATGTTTTTGCTCATTTATTTATCTTGGAGAACATATTAGTGGCTTCCACGGGTTAGGGATGAAGGTGTGGGGAGGAGGGATGGAGGAGGAAGATGGATATGGTTAGAAATGGGTAGCACAAGGCATCCCTGGGCAGTGGAACTATTCTGTATTTTAACTGTACTGGTAGGTATTTAAACATACAAGGTTATACAATTGCATAGAATGACGTGCATGCACACATACACACCGACGAGTACAAGTAAAACAAGGGAAATATGAATAAGATAAGTGAATTGCATCAACATCAATACCCTGGTAGTGATATTATAACATAATTTTACAAAACATAACCATTGATGGAAACTGGGAAAAAGGATACAGAATCTGTCTGTATTATTTACTCTAACTGCATGTGAATCTACAATTATCTCAACAAAAAATTCAATTAAAAAAGTAATTAGAGACAGTATCTGTGTTAAATGCCTGGCTCTTTTACTCAGTGAGCTATCGCCATCTTACTAAAGACAGATAGTTGGCTGGGGACATTTGACATAGCCTAGGTAGAGATGATGTGACTAAGTAGAGTACAGGTAAGCATCCATAATAGATCATATTAGATCTTAGGCACTATTAATGATTAGTTAATCATATTATTTATTTAAGCTCTGTTTTCTAATGTAGCTTTATGTGTGCATGATCCATCTCTGCTTAGTTTATTTATTGCCTAACTATAAGGTACTCAGTGCATACTCTATACATAGTTAGTAAAATGGAAAAATGAACGAATGAATGAATGAATGAATAAATGTCCCAGAGAAATGTGCCAAATGCAGTGGGAACTTCCAAAAGACAGTGGATTATGGGATTAGGAGCAATGAGTCCAAGGTTATATATAGCTAAAATGACGAGCTTTCATTTTTCCTAGATTATGAAAGTAATATATACTCATTGTAGACAATGTGAAAAACACAAAAAAGTATAAAACCATAAATAAATAGCTTTACATTTTAATCACTAAGAGATACTTGCTCTTGCTCTGACAAATTTCCCCGCAATCTAATATGTTTATATTGTACTTGTGTGTGTGTGCGCACACACACACACACACACACACAACACATTTTCTGCATCATCAATTGCTGTTCCTTCCCTTGATCTATTTTTCCATTAGGATCATAGTGTTTTTCTTTTAAGTTGTATCAGTTCTTTATATATTAAGGGCAATTACCTTTTGTAGCACTTAATAGTTACTTAGTTTCCTATTTGCTTTTTAATTTTGTTTATAATTTTCGGCATGTAGGAGTATAAGATTTGTGTGCAGCCAATACGGGTTTCTTTTTCTTGAAGAGACAGTGCAGTGAAAAGTGACGCTTTGAGTTGGCAACTAGATTCTGCCAATTGCTAAGTGGGAGGTCCTGGGCCACTTACTTTCTCTGTGACTCAGTTTCATTCCCTGTAAAATGGAGGTAATGATACCTAAATTATCATTTGCGAGGACTAGATATACTTTCTTACGTGAGGGTAAATAATAGTGTCTATTTGATAACTTTGATGTAAAGACAAAATGACTAATGCATAGTAAAAAGTTAGCATGGTAACTTTTTGTCCGTAGGAATTCTTTTTTATTCAGCAGAGAATACCCATCTGTATTTCACATATGTATATTATGTTTGCCTCTTTAATTCACTTTGAATTGTTTTGGAATGATACTGTAGCTCTGCCACCCAAATCACTAGACACTCTTCTGACACTGGATATTGAATGGAAGTTTTTGTTTGGTTGAAAAGAAGCCCTAGATTCTTTGTCAGTTTTAAGAAACTGAGTTTTCCAAAATTTGCTGTTGTTGTTTGTGGGAGCAGATGCATCAGAGTCTGGTGTACGTACAGGTTTATTATGAGGCCTTGAGGTAAGTTTTCTGCAAAATACCCCAATAATAAATAAATAAATAAATAAACAATTGTAAATGAAACGTTTTTTCCTACTAAAAACTGTTTTATGATAATTTGAGGCTTAACTATCTTTATTTTGAAATTCTTACAGAATTATAAGAAGTTGAAAGAGTAGTACTAGAGTCTCTTGAACCCTTATCAAAGGTCACTAATGGTAAAGTAGTATATGACGATACTACAATGGCAAAACCAAGAAATTGACATTGGCACAGCACTGTTAACTACACCACAGATCTTATTCATATTTCACCAGTTTTTATGTGCATGCTGTGTATATGTGGGGCGTGTACATGTATGCGTGGGCAGCTATGTGCACACGTGTCTACCTCTAGCCATTTGATTTATGTACAAATTTATGTACTCACCATTACAATCAGGATACAGAATTGTTCTGTCTCCACAAAGGAACTCTGTAGTGCTACCCTTTTATAGTCACACCCATCTCTTGCCCTGGTCCCTGTCCCCTGGTAAACAACACTTATTCTCCATCTTTATGGTTTTGTAATTTGAAGGATGTATAAATGCAAACATGTAGTATGTAAACTTTTGAAACTGGATTTTTTTTTTTCACTCAGAAGATGCACTTGAGATCTATTAAAGTTGATGCAAGGAATATTTTATTCCTTTACCTTGCTGGATAGTATTCCACTCTAGTTATGTACTAGAGTTTATACTGGGAACATTTTGGTTGCTGCAGTTTTCAACTACAATTAAAACTGCTATAAATATTGATGTACAGATATAAATTTTCATTTCTCTGAGATAAATACCCAAGAGTGCAATTGCTGAGTTTTATAGTAAGTAAATGTCTAGTTTTGTAAGAAACTGCCATACCTTTTTGTGGAGTGGCTATATCCAGACTTTCTGAACACTTTCTGTGGCAGGGGCCCTTTATATACTTCCTGCTAAAGGTAGAAATCTCAGAGCAGAGTGGGTCCTACAATCAGTGGGGCCAGACAGTTTTCCCTCCAGCCAGGTTCCATATCTTCTCCAGCACCTGGTGTTGTCAGTATTTTATTTTAGCCATTCTTATAGGTAGACAGTAATGTCTTATGGTTTTAATGTGAATTTCCCTGATGGCTAATGTCATTGAACATCTTTCAGTGAGCTTACTTATCATCACAGCTTCACTTTGGTGAAATGCCTGTTCATGCCTTTGCACAATTTCTGGTTAGATTTTTTTTAAGTGCATTTTGAGAGTTTGTTTGAGGTTTGGTGTCAACCAGTGCTGCACTGATGTCAGTTGCCTGATTTTGATTTTATATATGATGTCAACTCAATTATAGGTGATGTCTACTCAGTGGAGAATAGGTTAAAGATTCAAAAAAAAAACTATAGTAGTAAAATGATTACCTTTTTAGATATGTGATTTGCAAATATTTTCTCCCAGTTCACAGCTTGTTTTTCCTCCTCCTACTGGGGCCTTTCATAGAGCAAAAGTTTTGACAAAGCTTAGAAGAGGTAAGAAATACAAGTGGAGTGTGTGTAATATCGCTGCTCACCAGCTCAATGGAAAGCTCTTTGTGATCTCTGGAAGCACATATGAAAGTTTTCTTGTCACCATGGTGGTGTTGCCCTATCTCCCCCTCGCTACTCTGGCCTCCTCTCCTGCTTCTGCTTGCAGGGCCCATTCTATTTTGAGATTTCTACCTTGAGTATAGAGTATATAAAGGGCCCCTGTCAGAAAAAGTGTTTAATTTCTTGTATAGCTTCATACTTTTTGCTGGATACGTCTCAGTCTTGGTGCATAAGCCTTCTGCCTGGCTTCATGCCTCCAGTGTCCTGAGATCCTGCCCTCTCTGTGTTGGTCTGCACAGGCTCAATGTCCACTCTCTTCCCTGCACCTACTCTTCTGATCTTGGCTTCTAACAGCCTGAAGTAGAATCATAAAAATTATAACACATCGTTTCAAAGTCTAGTAAAATAGACATTTTAATTCCAGAGAACTGAGGCACATTTCAATCTATCTGAAGTTAAAAGCTGAGTTTGGTACCTTTTGCCCCACCTGTCAGTGACCAGGGGTGAAAATACAAAGAGTACTTAGAAAAAGGCATTGCACCTTGTAGGTCCTTGAGAGAAGATAAAATACATGAGAAAGGTAAGGGGATAGAGAGGGACAATGTTCATATTTATTCTTTCTGAGTTCAGTTATCATGAGCCATATCCAATGTCAAGATCTGCTTTTGTGATAAACATGATTAATACTACACATTGAACATTTGTTATTAAAAAAGCCATTCCTCTTGCCTGTCTTTGAATTCTAGACTTAGAATAACTTTGTGAATTTAAGAAATTTTTAATGAACACCAATAGTGTGCTGGAGCTAGCTCATACCTTCTTGCAAGAACTAATTATGCACATCTCTTCCCAGCTCTGAGCTGAGGGGTATAATGCTTGTAGTGTGAAATCAGCCATGGTGGAAATATTTACACTGAAAAATTAGCAAACACTATGAATCAGGGATTTTTCTGTCTTTGGGGGAACCATTTTTCAAGGTTTACCTAGTCACCACTAGGTGCCTACCTAGACTCTGAAAGATGAGACACAACCCATTCTTGAGATACTTTGCTAAGGAGAACATGTTCCAGCTCCATCCATGTCAATATGAAAGAGGAAAAGTCACCATCTTTCTTTAAGGCTGCATAGTATCCAATGTATACACCCCTAATATGAAGAAAATTTATATCTTTCAAGTGAAGGCTACAACCCAATTATTGCACAAGAAGACAGGGAAAGGGGAGAGGGAGGGAAGGGGAGGCAAACGGTGGGGGGAGAGAGGATTAAGGGTAAGATCACACTTGAGGTGCATATTTGAAGGGTCAGAAGAAAACTTCTAAATGCTGATCAAAAATGTTTTCACACAGTAAATGAGAAAATCTCATGAATGTTATGTCAATGAGGCAGATGAAAATATCTCAGATTGTATGTGAAGCCCGCACACTGTACCCCATGAGTAAATTAATGTACACAGCTATGATTCAATTAAAAAAAAATAAAAGGTAACTTAATGAAAAAAGAAAAAAAGATGAGACACAACCCTGTTCTTTGGGACTTCACAGTCTGGGAATCACAATCTTCTTTTGGAGACAAAACCTTTTCTGTCAGCTCTTCTGTTTAGTAGCCCCATTCTGGCCTACTTTTTCTTCCTTTCCCACTTCTCACCCCTTTCTCTCTGCCTTTGAGAAATTCCTTTACCTTCTTAAACTGTTTACACTTCTTATTTAAACCCTTTATCTATCCAGCTTCACCTTCTTGCCTTGATTGACGGTCATATTTCTGAGGGCAGATGTTTTTTTCCTTTGCTATCTCCTCGAGAAGAACATGTCCAGTCTCCCAAAGAGCAGGTGCCCCCAGTTTCTAAGCAGTCCCAAAGAGCAGGTGTCATTCTGTTCACTTCCCATGGCTTTTCTAGACCATTATTAGGCTACCTTTATTCAATTTCACTCTTCTTATATGATTCAGTTAGACTATCCTCCCTTCATTAATCCAAAGAAGGAACACAGTAGGAGGAAAAGGGTTAAAAGGACAGAATCTGACATAAAAGGAAGTGGAGGAACGTCCAGGTGGAAGATGTCCAGCCAGATATCAGACGTGGAGCTACCAAGGTCATTCTGTGGTATTTTCTTGAGATTAATATGGGAAATTCATTTTTTTTCCTGTATCTTTTCTACTCACAGGAAAAGATAATTACCTACCAGAGATGAGGCAAGATTTTGGTTTACCTTACAAATCAGCAAATTGAAATGAATTTGCATTCAATATAGTGTCAGTGATATATGTTTTATTTTTATTCTTCAAAATTCAAGGATGCATGGTACAAAATGATAGTTCACAAATCAGACCATCTTTCTGAATCATTGAGGACGTGTATCAAAATGCACATTCTTGGCAACAGAATATCTAACGTTCTATAGTGTTTAGGTAACCAGAAAATCCCTTTTTGAACATTCTGATTAAAGTACACTATTTATTTATTTATTGAGACAGAGTCTCACTATGTTGCCCTGGGTAGAGTGCCGTGGTGTCACAGCTCACAGCAACCTCTAACTCTTGGGCTTAAGCCATTCTCTGGCCTCAGCCTCCCAAGAAGCTGGGACTACAGGTGCCCGCCACAACGCCCGGCTATTTTTTGTTGTTGCTGCAGTTGTCATTGTTGTTTAGCTGGCCCAGGCCATGTTTGAATCCACCAGCCTCCGTGTATGTGGCTGGCACCATAACCACTGTGCTACAAGCACCGAGCTTAAAGTACACTTTAATAGCAAAATACTACCTTGCACTTTGACAAACCAGATTTTTCCATTTTATCACAAATAACACAGGAAAGAAGAGTAGAAATCACAAACTCCACAGGGTTCTAACTCCCTTTCTATATATACAAGTCCATCCTGAATATTCATACCACAGCCTGATACTGATCGTGATGGTGCCAAGAGGAGTACCTGAATCACTTGATTTCTGAGAATATTAAGTGGCCAATATTTATGGTACTTAGGACAGTGCCTAACACATGGTAAGTGCAAGATAAGTAATAGCTTATATATAAAAACTTTGCAGATCCCCTAACTAATTGGATAAGTGTCTGCTGATTGACTTGTGGCTTGTTTAAACAGACTGTGTTGACTTCTTTGTCTTGTTCTATCCTGAAGAATAGGCATCCTCATTTCTAGGGAGTCATCTACTTCTTCAAGATTATTAAGTTTCCTCTTGGGCTTCTTGCTTCAAGTTCAACAATTACTGATATTTGCAACTTTCATTGTAGGTCTTGTTTTCCTACATCTTAATTACCTCTTTTGTGTGCTCCTAATTCATTATCAGGAATTATTTTTCCCATTGATTGAATATAAATCTGGATGAATTTTATAATGGATGAATAAATGGTCTCATATGGTTTGAAAAGCCCATGAGAGAAAGTCTAAGGCAGTGCTTCCCCAAATGTGGTATGTGTTAGAATTACCTGTGGCTCTTGTTATAAAGAAGGATGTTTTCATTACCCCCTAGAAATTCTGATTCAGTAGGTATATAGTGGGGCTCTGAGAGCTCTACTTTTCAAAATCTTACAGTTAGGATTCTGAAGTAGAAGGGTTGGGAGCCACTGCACTAGGGCATATGCTTGTGCATCGACAGAATCGCTATCTCTATTGGGTTCAAATACTCAAGAGACTTTTCCATGGAAAGCTGGAGCTTAATGTAGTCAGATATATAGTCTCATGCTCCAAAGGGACTCTGTGATAATTATCATCATTATTGGCAATATTAAAAATGAAATAAGAAGTGGTTAAGGCTTATATAGTACTATGTGCCTGGCTATGTTCTAAGCACATTATATCAACATGCATAAATCAAGTTATTTAATCTCCATAACTACCTACCTACCATTCTTGTTTTCTGACACTGAAAGAAAGAGACAGAGAAGATAATAGCTTACCTTATTGATCACTTATACTCTGCTTAGTAAATCCCTCATATGCATCTAATCCTCACAGCAATTAATATAGGCAGTGAGGCCCCAGGGAGGTAAGTCCTTCCCAGAAGTTTATGCTGCTGGTCAGTGATGCCAGTAGGGTAGTATCTCAGGTCTTCACTGATCTCAAAATCTGGGGGATCTGGATTTCAGGGTAAGTTAACAGCTTTTTATTTTAATAGTGGGGTACAAACATCACTGTCTGGTAGACATTTTCAGGATGAGTTAAGGAGTTGGGAAAGATAATATTCTTCGAAAAACCTTTTGAAGCTCTGTCTTGAAGAAAGTGGGAGGAGTTTAATTCAAACTCTCTAAGTGTGAATCCAATAACTTAGGGCAAGAAACTCTATCATGCCTCCCTCAGTGGCATCTTTACAAAGATGTTCACGATGCCCTAGATTTTCTAGAGAATGAAATAGTAGAGAGGTTAGTTGGAAGGACTCCCTGGCTGAGGATTTTCACTCCCTCTTAGGTTTTAAAAATGTTCTGAAATGAACCTCTGAGGACAGGATAAAGATATTTCTGATGCATCTAGATGGGAGAGGCAGGACCTTTGGGTAACAAAATACTGGAATTTGAGGGGACACTTTTGATGAATTAAGGAGACAGAAAACACTTGAGCTTGGAACTGTCCTGGAAAATCTTTTCACTACACACTAGCTGGGAGGTTTAGTCAAGATGAGAAAAAATTTAACTTTCTCATCTAGGAATTATATGGTCCTAGAGATAAGACTGGAAAGCTCTTGGGTTAGATCTTTTGATTACATAGGAGATGAAGAATATTGTTCTCTTGGGCAAAGCTTTGGTTTTCTGCAGTTCTAAGTGGACAGCTGTATTTGGGGACTAGACATCCTGCAGACTCAAAGGGGAAAAACAATTAAATGACATTTTTTTGGGAGGGGTATAGACATTGCTTGTCTTTCAATAAAAGTAATTAATAAAAAAGTACAGATGACATTAATAAGGAATAATAAATAGATATATGAAATAGTACATAATAAACAAATAATCTACTAATGTGTAGAAGAAAAAGAGAAACCTAAGGGGGGAAATAAATAATGTGACAAAGCCATGCCCATCTGTAGTGACAAACATGGACTCCTTTGCAGGAAAGAGTAGGGTATTTGGGGGAAAGGGCAAACTCCTGTGACCTGCAGACCAGCCACATAGGTCTTACTTGGGAACTTGTTAGAGATGCAGAATCTCAGACCCCATCCCAGACCTGGTGAGTCAGCATCTTCATTTTAACAAACTTGACGGGGATGATTTGTTCTCACGTTGAACTTTGAGAAACTCTGGGGTAGAAGACCAATTTTGTTATCCCTCTATTTGCTCCTTGGTGTTTGTGTTTTCTCTCAGAGGAAATTCCTTATCTTTGAGGAAAAAACAAAAGTTTCTCTAGAGTGCTGAATGTCATGACAAACCTTGGAACAAGCCTGGAAGCTTATTACTGTCGTCTCCTCTGGTCCTGACAGGGAAAGAAAAACCAATCAATCGCTAAGCTTTTCTACTTACAATACTTTATATGTTTCAAATAAGAACACAAGATTATCAGTACTTTTGTTCTCCACAAACATATATAGGCAAGGCTTTGTGGATGTGATAGTTACTTGGTTGTGACAGTTTGGTTCAGAGTCGAAAAGTACTGAGAAGCATCTCTAAATTGACTTCAAACTTGGGGTAGGTGAGGAACGGCTGGTGGGGAGTTAAGTGAAGTTAGTAGAGATTTATTTTGACAGGATAGACATTAAGACTAAACACTTGTGTGATGGCGTGGGAGCCTGGAGCACTAGCTGTAATTGAAAGCCTGAATCTCCCTTTTGTAATACAAGTTGACAGTGAAGTCCCCATAGTTGAAAGTATTCTGAAGTTATTTTTTCAGCGTATCTTGGTACTTTCTCTTATAATAAAAGGCACCAATATGAAACCCTTTGTTTTATTTAGTAGATTATAGACAAGTGGGATCTTTGTGACTTTCTCATTATGGAACTGAATAAAAATACAAGCTAAGTGGTTTGGGCGATGAATGTGGTGAGTATATAGTTTAGAAAAAAGGATGTATTGGCAGCCCCAAAATTCAAAGGGGTAACTAAACCACTAGTGGTAGAAATGGGGCTGTGCTTCTAAATGTAATACTGTTTTCAAGAGTTTCTGGAGATTAAAAAATACCATTAAACATGATTTATGTTTATACCTTCATTGTCATACTGAGATGGTTTCTGAACAGAGTTTATAAATAATAGCTGGACCTTGAGTTCTCAACAAAATGATCAAGTTCATTGGCAATATGTCTAAGTCCATGACTTTTAGCTTTTCAGCTGAGGCTGTAGTTCCTTAAGAGTGCACTGGGGGGAAGAGTCAGGGAGTGATGTTAGCAAGATGACTGGCTAAAAGTGCCCACACACAAAAAGCAAAATAATGAATAAGAAATTCTATTTGGACTGTAGTGTTTGAAAAAGCACACTGGGGTATAGCAAGGGAGTGGCTAAATCCTTATGAAGCACAAAAATCCAAGATTGTGGCATTCAGAGGGGAGCAGAACACCCTGCCTTTGCCACCCTGTCTCCTCCGCTGGGATCGGCTTGGAGCAAGGAGGAATTTTTCCTTGTGGGGAAAAGCTAATCAGGAATTTCTGCCCAAATAACCGCTTCAGACACTTGCATTCCTTGCTACAGGAGCATTTCATAGTCCTCACAGGCCACGAGCCCAGTTTGGGAGCTTCCTGGAGTTCATATACCTGAATTGCTCCAGAATAGGAACCCAATGTTGTCCATCTGCCATCCTCTGATCCAAGTTGTGGAACAGCACCTTCTTAAAACCACAGCCACTGCTAGAGTGTGCCCTGACCTGGCGATCAGTAGCCACTGTGTCTCTCCATCCTCAACGGTCTAGTATCATTCCACCATGTTCACATGGGAGGCTACAGTTCCATGACTCTAGCTACCTGAAGCCTTGACCCAGCAAGATGACTGTGACCCAGGCATCTGAACCTGCATGGTGTCCTGTCCCTAAAAAAAATAAGCAGTGCTACACAATAGGGAAGCCAATCCCAGGAGAGGGGCCTGCCATGCATGCACACTCCTACCTGAGAACCATGCCAGTGCCTCCATTTTCAGTGAACCCACCCCTAAGCCAGCCAACCAGCTGCATATGTGCACCCTCAGCCTGAGAACCAGCCAGGAGACCCTAGTCCCTGCAAAGCTACACCACTGCTGCCAGAAACTGCTGCATCCTAGTAGAAGCAAAGCCGAGGCACCTTACATACCTGACACCCTAGAACCCATTTACAGGAAAAGGTCTTTCACCACAAAAGGTACTCTATAAAATTGGAAGAGGCAACTGCTTAACCATATGCACAGGTATCAGTATAGGGGATATAGAAAACATGAAAAAAAAAAAAAAGAAAAAACAAGGGAACATGACACCTCAAAAGAAACATAATTCTCTAGTAACAGGCCTCAAAGCAAATAAAATTTTTAGAACACCTGGAAAGGAAATGAAAATAATGATCTTTGGGAAACTCAATGAGTTACAAAAGAATACAGATATATACAATTCAGTGAAATCAGGAAAACAATTCATTATCTGAATGAGAAATTCAACAGAGATAGATGTCATAAAGAAGAACCAAACAGATTTCAATGACTATATTAAAAAATACAATTGAAAGATTTAACAGCAAACTCAATCAAGGAGAAGAAATTCTGAACTTGAAGACAAATCTTCTGAAAAGCCCAGTCAAAGGGAATAAGAATAAAATAAATAATAAGAAAAAAGAATGAAGAAAGTTGATGGGACTTATAGGACACCATTAAACAAGCAAATAAAAATTTGTGTAATAGAAGTTACAGTGGAAGAAAATATAGAAAAAGGCATAGAAAAATTATTTAACAAAAATAGTAGTAGAGTTAACGTGGTAAACATTCCAGTTTACAAATGACCTTATGGCAAAATTACTTTTTTTTCTCAATAGATGCCTAGCAATAGGATTGTGGGATCAAATGGAATTGGATGTACTTTTAGCTCTTTGAGGATTCTCCATACTTCTTCCCCAAAAGGCTGTGCTCGTTTGCAATCCTACCAGCAGTATATAAGTGTTCCTTTCTACCCACCTTCATGCCAGCATGTTCAACTTTAGGACTTGCTGATGTTGTTTATTCCCACTGGCATTAGGTGATATCTCAGGTCTCAGCATGGTTTAGATTTGCATTTCTATGATGATTAGGGACAATGAGCATTTTTTCATGTGTTTTTCGGCCATTTATCTGTCTTCTTGGGAGAAGGTTATGTTTATGTCTCTTGCCCACTTATAAATGGGACTGTTTGCTTTTTTCTTGTTCATTAGTTTGTCAGATTTGTAATATGTGAATATCCCATGATATCCCAATATCTCCCATTCTGAAAGTTGCATATTTGCTTTGTTTATTGTGCTATGGCTATGCAGAAGCATTGCTTTGGCTATGCAGAAGCTTTTGAGCTTGATCAGGTACCAATTATTTATTTTTGTTGTTGCTGCTATTGCAAATGGGGTTCTCATTATAAAATCTTTCCCCAGCCCAATATCATTAAGAGTGTTTTCCTCACAATTTAGAGTTTTTATAGTTTCTTTCTTTTTTTTTCATTTTTGAGACAGAGTCTTACTCCATGGTGTCACATGTCATAACTCACAGCAGCCTCAAAGTTCTGGGCTCAAACAATCCTCTTGTCTCAGCCTCCCAAGTAACTGGGACTACAGGCACCTGCCACAACGCCTGGCTAGTTTTTTTTTTTTTTTTTTTTTTCCTGTCTTCAGTAGAGACAGTGTTCTCACTTTTGCTCACGTTGGTCTTGAACTCCTGAGATCAAGCAATCCACCCGCCAAGGCTTCCCAGAGTGCTAGGATTATAGGCATGAGCTATCACACCTGGCCTAGTTTTTATAGTTTCATGTCTTACTCAGTATACCATGGGATACTATTCAACCATAAAGCACAATGGAGACTTTATATCGTTTGTATTTACCTGGATGGATTTGGAGGACACCCACCTAAGTAAAGTTCTACAAGAATGGAAAAGCAAGCATCCAGTGTACTCAACACTAATATGAAACGAGTAGATGAACAACTATATGCCCACATGAGAGAAAAACACAATTCAATTCAAGAGGGGGAGAGGAGGGGCGGGATTGGTAAGCTCTCACCTAATGGGCATAATGTAGGGATATATGCCATACCTCCTGGGTGAAGGCAGGCCTCAACTACCACTTGGCCTTTACTTTGCAAACTTGCAAACAATGTAACCTAACCTTTGCACCCTTATAGTAACCTGAAATAAACAAATAAATAGTTGAAAACTTTCCAAGTCTTGGGAGAGAAATATTCATGCAGATACAAGAATCCCAAAGGTCCCCAAATAGATTTAAGGGGCTTTGAAAGTCTTGTTCCATGGATCTCAGTGGTGTGGGGAATTACTCTGCCTGGGTCTCCCCACAGCAGTGATAGTAGTAGCTGGGTAAGGCTATCTAGAAGGCCATTGTATGTGTCTGAGACATTGGTGTTCACTCTATCCAGGTGCAGGAGGCAGTAGCAGCAAACAATACGGGGTAGCTCATGGCTGGCAGGTCTGTGGCAATGTACAGCATGGTGGCTGGGGTACCAGGAAGGACCACAGGTGGCACATGGGGCTATAGGTGGGGATCTCTTTCATTGTGCATGTCTGCTGCTGTAGCACTTCTTCAGTGACACAGGCAGATGCTGAGGGTACTGAGCACAAGTCCCACTCAAATTCCCCAGTGTCAGGGAGTGGGGTGCACGGTTCCCTATCCTAGGGCCCATGAGAACATATACCCTTCCTACCCCTCTTAGCCTAGCAGGGTTGGTGTAGAGGCAACTGAAGCCAATCCCTGTGTAGCCTGGTGCTTGGGGCCTGAGAGCTTAGAATGGTGTCAGTTGCAGTGACCCAGAAAGGGAACCTGGTAGGTTCCTGGATGCCTGCTCTCTAGAGTAATGTTACTGCACAGACTCCAGGAAGCTTCCTGATCATTTTGGTGGCCTGCCATGAAAGGGACCCTTGCATCTCAGGTTTCCGTGTCT
>CAUYRH010004997.1:0-28085 GCA_963574655.1 Perodicticus potto
GATGGAGACTTTACCTCTTTCATGTTTACATGGATGGAGCTGGAACATATTCTTCTTAGCAAAGAATCTCAAGAATGGAAGAAAAAGTATCCAATGTACTCAGCCCTACTATGAAGCTAATTTATAGCTTTCATATGAAGGTTTAACCCAACTATAGCATAGGAATATGGGGAAAGGGGCAAGGGTAGGGAGGGGAGGGGGTAGGTTGAAGTGGAGGGAGGGTAATTGGTGGGGCCACACCTACGGTGCATCTTAGAAGGGTACAGGCGAACCTTACTAAATGTAGAATAGAAATGTCTTCATATAATAACTGAGAAAATGCCAGGAAGGCTGTGTTAATTAGTTTGATGAAAATAGTTCAGATTGTATATGAAACCAGCATATTGTACCCCTTGATCGCACTATTGTACACAGCTATGATTTAATAATAAAGACAATAAAAAAAAAGAAAAATAAATAACCCAGCAATATTTTTTAATGTTCTTTTGTTTTTTCTTATTTCAGCCACATTTGCTGAAATAAGAAAATTTGTCACATAAGTAGAGGAATAAACAGGAAACAAAAATTATTAAAAGAAACCAATTTCTGTCATCCTTCTTGTATTTTGCCTGATAATTCTCTTTTAAATAAATCAGATTGCTGAAATTACATGTTCATGTGGATCAGAAAAGAGACACAAACTACTGACTTTACAGATGGCTGTTTTTCTTAATTATATGGATAACAGTTTAGAAATAACTAATTGGTCATGCCTGACAAGTAATAGCAGTTTTTCCAAGATAAACAAATGTTCACATTTTTCATACTTAATCAGAGACTTTATGAGCAAAAATGACCAAATGTATCATCTATTCTAAGCCTCCCGTGTTGTTTTGTAATAAAGGACCATCTGTACTCTGATTTGACTGAGTTTGTCTGTGATGACCAGAGAATCTGATTACATGGCAGATGGTTTTGGAAGAAGAACTGGTCTTTTCAGGAGTAAGCATACAAGCCCTTTTCAATATTTTGTCTTTATTCTGCCAACCTGTCTGTACTTCTTTTAATGCAAAGGTAAGATTCAGGATAACGGTTTTTCAGTGTCATTCTCTTCATTTCTTAAATTACACAAAATATGAGGGAAAGCTAATAAGTAGCAATCCACTGTCATACCCATACACATATAGAAATATCAAGTTTATTAATAAAGAGCCATGGTATATGCTTCTATGTTCATGGGTTTAATATGTTGCTACAGGAACTTTTGCTGAATCTTTGTCTTGCAGAAAACAAAACTATTTTCTTATGTATCTTAGGTTTGGGGGCTATTTGCTTTCTGAGTTGTTAGACATTCGCTAATGAAAGACTAGACTTGAATCAGAAATTTAAAAAAATCATTTAATAATATTATATTCACGTTTATACAATACGTTGACATATTTAAAATTGATTTCTATAATTTTTTCTTTTGATTGTTCTAGCTAGCCTATGCAAAAAAGTAAATATATCACCATCTTTCCAAGAAACTAAGGATTTAAGATATTGAATAACTTTAAAGATCATAAATTATTACTGGCAGAGCTGTAAGTAGAACTCAGGATTAAAAGAACCATTTATTGTTTTTACATGCCCCCCTCCAACTAAATGGGCAACTTCTCCATAACGATTGGTTTGTAGTTTCTCTATTTATTTCAATTCCTAGCAGATGCTTTCTAAAAGCAAAAAACATACTCCAAACTTTTATTAATTGAAGAAGTAAAATGTGTGTGCCCTAAAACAAAATTTTAAACTATTGCAAATGTTTATAAAGGATCTCCCCCTGGAAACTATTGTGGGTTAAAGTTTAGGGTAGGCTACCTTTCCTGGGGATCTGCGCAGCAGCCAGATTGCTCAAACCTGCCGCATACAGAACAGGCTACCTGTGGGACACCATCATGGGGTCAGGAGTGTTCAGCAGTTCAGATATCCATCTATGGATTCTGGGAAAGTCTCAAAGGGTGAAATTGCTTTCGAGTTGAGGTATAGATTAGCAACATAGAATAGGAAAGTTACAGTTTACCCCCACAGCATTGTAGCTGTTTCTCTTTTACTTTATGACCTTTTGATAGTCTGTTCTGTCTTTCTTTCCATTGTTTCCTCAAATCACTAATGTTGAAAAACTTCTTTGTTTCTTTCTATCTATAATTAACTTTGTATGTGTCATATGTCTTGCACCAACAGATTTCTCCTGATTTAATAAAAGAACCTTGAGGTTTTTGTTTGGGGTGGCACTTCCTTGCTATCTCTTGGTATGTGAAGCTGCTTGACTCTCCTAACGTCATTGGTTATTTCTTTGAAAATAACTGATTCTAAGAGTTTACTTTTCAGCTGTCCCATCACTGTTTCCTCCCTAGGAGCAAAATGACAACAAACCCTGATGGTCTAGATGAAAATTTTTCTTCCTGTAAGTTGAACCCTAAATCTTGGGACAACAACATTGATGACCTAACTTAATTGGTATATATATTTTCCTACCATTAATCAGGTTAAATGAACTGTATACCAATTCAATTTAATCCTAAATATTAGAAAATAAGACTCTTTCAGCAAAATTTAGGCTATATAGGTGGTAGATTATTAAGAGAGTTAACATATACTTCAGCTAATGGTTGAAACATTGACTTCATTGAGGTATTTGGGCATACCCTATGAGGTTTAAAAAAGTAATCTTTCTCTAAATGTATAGTGTTTAAGATCCATTAAAATTTTATTGAAGATTAAGATTGCCAAGTCAATAGATGAGTTTTAAACTGATATTATCCTCCTCCTCAAACATGATCGATGAGTAATTAGTTCATTTCATTTATTATATAACAGAATTCCATAGACTGGATAATTTACAAAGGAAGTTAATTTATTGGCTCATGATTCTGGAAGCTGGACGCATGGCACCAACATCTGGTAAAAGTCATCACTTACAGGAAGATGAGAGAGCAGTAATACAGAAGGAGAGAGAGAGAGAGAAAGAGAGACTGAGAGACAGTTGGGCCATACTTTTTCCTTTCGACAGGATCCTACTCCTGTGATAACCAAGTCATTTCCACAATAATGGCATTATTCAGTTTGTGAGGATAGAGTCATCCTGACCTAATGACCTCTTTAAAACCACAGATTTTTTATTTATTTATTTTTATTTTATTTTGTTTTATTTTAAAACCACAGGTCTTAAAACATACAATGCCAATTAAATTTTAACACAGGTTTTGGAGGGGACATTAAAACTATAGCATTCTATCCCCAGCCCTCCCAAATACATGTCCTTCTCTCACACGAAATATATTTGTTCTACCTCAATTATCCCAAATGAATGAACTTGATCCAGTATCACCTCAAAAGTAAAAAGTTCTGAGCCTTGTCTGGATTATATATAGGTGAGACTCAAGGCAAGATTCAACCTGAGGCAAATATTTAAACTATGAGCCCATGAAATTAAAACAAGTTATCTATATCCAAAAAATACAATGATGATGGGATGGGCATAGGACAGACATTTCCAATTCAAAAAAAGAAAAATAAATAAAATAAAGCATTAATAGACAATAAGTCCATCTAAAACTCAGCAGAGAAAGCAACATTATACTTTAAATGCTTTGACCAATTTCCAGAATCAGGTGCATATGTCATGAGTGTAGGGCTCCCAAGGACCTGAAAGTCCCCCTCCCATGGCTTTAATCACATAAGTTGGTCAGCTAAAGTAGCAAGTCTTCCAGGATGGCCCTGTGTGTGGGTAGCTCTACAGTTCTGGGGTATCAAGGACAACCTTGTTACCATGACTGTATTAGGCATTACCACAGTGGGGATGCTGCAGTAGCTCCATCCAGGTAGCAGGTTACTACCTAGGTTTTCAAAAAATTTCCAACACTTTTGAAATCTAGGTAGAAGAATCCAGGCCTCCAAAGCTTTTGCATTCTGTATGTGTGCAGAATTGCCACCACATGTATGCTATCAAAGCCTACTACTTCTACCTTCCACAGTATTACATCAAGTTTCACCTGGGGCTACTTGAACCATAGCTGGAGTGCTAGTCCAGATCAAGGGAGTAGAGGCCAGAGGGGACACTGAGCAGCAAGCCCATGAAAACATTCTCCTTCTTCCAGCTCTGGGCCTCTGATAAGATAAATAACCTCAAAGAGATTTATAATGCCTTAAGGGTATTTCTCTCACTTTCTTCATTAAAAGCACTTAAATATCTTATATCCATATTAATCTCTGTAACAAATGGTTGAAGAGCCAATCACTTTGCATTTTCACCTGAACATATTTTTCTCTACCCTTTATATGGCCAAGCTATGAAGTCTATTTTATGTTTTAAATTTTAATTTCTTTTTGTTCTTTTTCTCTTTTAATTATAAATTTCATCATTAAGTCATTCCTTTATTCTCGGATCTCATTCAAGGTAGTCATGCAACAGCCTAAATGCTTTGCTTCTTAATTATTTCTTTTTTAAAATTATTTTTATCATTAAATCATAGCTGTGTACATTAGTGCAATCAAGGGGTACAATGTTCTGGTTTCATGTACAATCTGAACTATTTTCATCAAACTGATAAACATAGCCTTCATGGCATTTTCTTAGTTATTGTATGAAGACATTTCTATTCTGCATTTAGTAAGTTTTACCTGTACCCTTCTAAGATGCACCGTAGATGTGGCCCCACCAATTACCCTCCCACCACCCCAACCTCACCCCTTTCCTCCCCTCCCTTGCCCTTTTCCCCATATTCTTGAGCTATAGTTGGGTTATAGCCTTCATATGAAAGCTATACATTTGTTTCATAGTAGGGCTGAGTACATTGGATACTTTTTATTCCATTCTTGAGATACTTTTCTAAGAAGAATGAAAGAAGTAAAGTCTCTGTCTTTCTGTAAGGCTGTGTAATATTCCATTGGACACTTAAATATTTCTTGTGCAGATATCCTAGTTCGGTACTCTCAAGTTCTACATTTCATAAAGTCACAGGACACAGACACAGTTCAGCCAAGACCTTTGTCATTTTATAACCAAGAAACCCTTTACTCTAGTTCTCAATAACTTATTTCCCATTTTTGTCTGAGACCTTAACAAGAATGGTCTTTACTGTCCATATTTCTATCAACATTCTGATGATGATCATTTAATTACTCTCTAAGAAGATTCAGGCTTTCCCTAGTTTTAGGGTTCTCATCTGACCCCTCACCAGAACTGCCCTTAATGCTCCATTCATAGAAACAGAAGATTATTCTGGACTCCTCCTCCAAATCCTTCCAGCCTTTACCCATTACTCAGTTCCAAAGCTGCTTCCACATATTTGAGTATTTGTAATAGCAACAATCTCCCTTCTCATACTAATATTATCTTGATTTGTTTTATGCTGCTATTAGATAATATCATAGAATAGGTAATTTATAAAGCAAAACAATTTATTTAGCTTGTAATTCTGTAAATGTGAAGTCCAAACACATGACAATAGTGTCTGGAAAATGTCATCCAGGGGTAGGAGATGAGAGGGTGAGAATCTGAAAGAGAAAGAACATTGTGTGAACTTCATTCTTTTATCAGAAACACACTCACAAAATAATTAACTCCTTGTCATGGTAATGCCATTAATCCATTCTAGAGGGCAGAGCCCTCATGACTTAATCACCTTTCAAAGGCTCCACCTTATAATACTTACAATGGCAATTAAATCTCAGCATAAGTTTTGTAGAAGTTATTCAAATCACAGCAACAAGATAATTGAAGAAATTTGAAAATATAACTAATCCAAAATATTATTATTAAAATGTAATTGTGCCAAAGATGATTAGAAATTGTTAAATAAAATTTTAAGTTTTAATCCGTTGGCTCGATATTGACGACATAGAACAAAGATACAATGACAAGAGAAAGGTTAGTTCTTGGGAGAAGTCATCGATTAACCTTTTTCTTAAAAACATTGGAAAGAGTGGGTGTCACCTGTGGCTCAGTGAATACGGTGCTGGACCCATATACCAAGGGTGGTCGGTTCAAACCCGGCCCCAGCCAAACTGCAAAAAAAAAAAAAAAATAGCTGGGCATTGTGGCAGGCGCCTATAGTTCCAGCTACTTGGGAGGCTGAGGCAAGAGAATCGCCTAAGCTCAAGAGCTGGAGGTTGCTGTGAACTGTGATGCCTCGGCACTGTACCGAGGGTGACAAAATAAAACTCTGTCTCTAAAAAAAAAAACTGGAAAGAGAAAAAACAAAAAATAAAATATTAGCTTATCATAGGGTAATTACTTTTTTAATAGAGTGAAGTAAGTAGAAATGTAACTAACCAGAGCCTCACTTGTATTCAGAGAATGTGACTGAGGTTTACGTTCCTAAATGTTGAAAGTAGTTACCTCTTTATGTTGGTGTCTACCATATAGAGTTGAATGGGCATTTTGGTATTGTAAATGACAGAGAAGACTTCAGGCATCTATGTCTTACCATAATACCCAGAGAAAGAAAACTGGACTCTAGATGCTGAGTTGAGTAGAAAATTTTTAAATTTCCCAACTATGATAATATAACTTTTACTCTATCAATGAAAGCCTATTCCCACTCTACCAGCCTCATACCTTAGCCAGTTTTCAGAAAAGCTCACATGAGGGCAAACACCCATAGATAAAATGTAACTCACTCAGAGATGTGCTTGTAATTTCAATTAAGTCAGGAGCCTGCATCTCTCCCTGGGCTCTGTCAGGTAGACCATATAAAAATATAAGTCATAAGATAAAATTGAGAAACACTTAATCAAAATTTCCAAAAGAGAGAACAGAAACAAGAGGAAAAGGGTAAGTACATAAGCAGGAGAAATTTCTCTGAGCTAAAGAAAAATTTCAATACTTAGATTAAAATGGCCCATGATTATCAAGTAATATTGTTAAAGGAGAAAGGACTTATGGATATATAAATAAAATCAACTGAGGCCAGGTGAGGTGGTTCACCTGTTATCCTAGCATTCTAGGAGTCCAAGGTGGGAGGACTGCTTTAAATCAGCAGGTTCCCACTAGCCTGGTCAAGTGCAAGACCTCATCTCTACAAAATTAGAAAAATTAGCTGGGCATTGTGGCAAGCATCTGTAGTCCCCACTGGGGAGGCTGAAGCAAGAGAATTGCTTGAACCTAGGAGATGGAGGTTGCTGTGACCTAGACTGATACCATGGCACACTATTCTGGGGCAACAGAGTGAGAATCTGCCCATAAATATGTAAATAAATAAAATCGCTTGAATATGGTCTTGTGGCAAATGATCATAACAGGAGCTATAAAGAAAATAGTCATATTAATGAAACTATCATGATATCACTTACATTAAAAAAGAACTGATTATCTACATTATGCATACACAACAGCTCCAATATACTAATGTCCATTAGCCTTGATTTGACAGAAATTATGATCAATTTTGTAGTTACCAATTTTGAAATCTATATGAAATAGAGTTCTGAAGGAATGAATGAATTTTGAAAATATGTTTAAATTTATCTTGGAAAAGTTGAATTGGCTAATACATGCACAGTCAAAATGATTAAACAAGCAAAACATATCAAACCTTTTCTATACTTATACTCCATAAACACAACTACCTGGAAATTTTCTGTAAAAATAAAAGAAAAAATCAAAATTTTTTTCTTCTAAAACTGTCCAATGCACAGTAAAAGGTGCAAAACTTCCCAGTTTATTCTACCTTAGTATTATATAATAGATCATGTATGTGCAATGGCAGATTCTAACCCAAATTTTCTATTAATATGGAAAAAATTTCTAAACACTATTATAAATCATAACCAGCATGGCATTATAATAATGTATCATTATCTCAGACTTAATTAACTGATTATATACTTTCGTTTTTCATTTTTTAATTACTTAATTAACCCTTCATTATTTCATTCTTCTACAGCTTCCTAAGTATAGTAAGCATCAATATACAGTTTAGAATTTTTTCTAGTCCGATTTATATTTTCTTCAGTGAGTTAATATGTAATGGCTTGACTTCCTGCATTTATCTTCAGAGTGGATGGTCTTATTAAAATTTACTGTCAAATGTCCAATTTGTTCTCGCATTGTCCCCAATGTAAAATCCATTCTACATATCTTAGGAAATTAGTCATTTTCATTGCCTATGACACATCTTCATTTGTTTAAAACAACAAAAAACAAAGCAAAACAAATGAACACCCCCTTCCCCAGCTCCATAGCTTGGTACTCAAGATTCTTTTGACGTGACCATCTTCAGTATATGCACCCCTATCTTTCCATATGCTTTGACCAAAAAATAAATAAATAAATAAATAAAGAACAAAACATTCAAATTCATTTATTCTTGTTAGTCATATGTATCTCACACTTTCACAGCTCTCCTCCTTTGTTGACATTTTTTCTTTTACTTAATGTCTGTCACCTTTGGATTCTATTGTATGCCTTCATCTTTGGCACCTAGTTTATAGTTGATTTCCTTTGAAATCTTCCCACATTAACAACTTCTTTAGGAAAAACCTCTTATTTCTTTCAGAATTCATATTTAGAAGTACATAATTTCTGAATCATCAAAGATGACTAAAAAGTTGTTCTTAAATGCATGCCTACGATATCTTGAATGGAAAACAAATTAGCTACCATTTGTAAAATAATTGAAGTAAAATGAAAGAAGAAATGTAAGCAAAGGTAAGATACTGACAAGTTTTGCCTATCATGTCTTAGTTAATTTGGGACTCAAGGACCTAAAAGTTCCTTGTTGATAGATCAAACACATAAAGACAGAGGAAAATGACGATAGTCTAGAAGTGTTAGAAATAACAGCAGACTCTATACAGAAGAAATACTATACATACCACTGTATATGACACTGTCCTTAATGTCCTTTAATATAGTATTCTTTCATTAGTGTGATATGATTCTCAGTTTTCCAAATATATGTTCATTACCTTAATCTCATTCATTTAAAGAAACTTATGTCAGTATTATCGACATTTGGAGTGGATAATTCCTGTTTGGGGAGATCCTTTTGTGCACTGTAGAATGTTATGCACAATCTAAGGGCTCGACACACTAGATACCAGTGACATCACTATATACTCACCTATTCCAATTTGACAACTAAATAGTTCTCCTGACATTGTGAAATGTTGCTTGAAGAAAATATTAACTCTGAATTCTACTGATTTAAAGAATCTTTAGCAGTACGGTATACAAAATGGATTTCATTCTAAATTTTCTTACTTCTAAATTTGCCTAGACAGTAACCCTTGTAATAGTAGAAATAGTGCAAGACATGCTTTGTATTTTTAACACTGTTAAAAGAATAGCTACATTTAAACTATAAAAAAAATTGTCATATGTTTATTACTATAATAGACCATGTGAATAATGTAGAAATATGAAGAGAAATTTTTCTACGTGTTTTTAAAATAATGCTCTTCCTTTGCTACTTGGGTATCAATGATCTATCTTTGACTCTTCTCTCTTTTGGAAGTAAATTCCTTCTTCCTGTTTTAGTTTACAAAACTAAATTTATATTCATGAGAATGAAATTCTTTAGCAAAATGAATGCAGAGATTTGTTTTGGGTATCATCTCATAGAAGAGAAAATTATTACAGAAGTTTGTCATAGCTTTTGCTTTAGATGCTCTGAACAAAGCTATTCTGCCTTTCACCCTAAACACAGACAAGCCTCTTTCTTCTATTCTTATTCTTCAAGTCCAAACAGCCAATTCAGAAGACATCAAAAAGATATTATATGGGCCAGCTGAGATGTGAGGCCCTTTGATGGTAATTTGGGCTAAATTAAGGTAAATAACATTAAAATGGAGAATCCCATTTTTTCCTGAATCAAAAACAAAAGACTCTAACAAGAAATTTTTAAATCTTTTATATTCATACTGTAGGCTGCTGAAAAACATAATCTGGTATAAAGTCTCTTTTAACACTATAGTATTTCAGTATACAAAATCTCATACTTTTACCATAGTATTTAATTAACCTGAGAGTTAGTGGTAATAACCTTAAATTTTAGAGTATTTTAAGTCTCTGTGCAAAGGATCCAGTGATTTTAGCAAGATTTCTCAACCCTACAAGAGATGCTATATGATTATAAAGAACTTTTCCTTAATTCAAAATTACGAGGAAGGTAAAACATGCATTCTCATTTCTTTACAACTTTCCTTTGTAATTTTAACTATACATTTTTCTACAATCTCTGTATTTTTCTTCTATTTTGAGAAACCTAGTTTTCTTGGATTTTTTTTTCCTACTTCAAAACAATCTAGAATTCTATGACATTATAAATGACAAGCTCAAAATTACTTCTCCTATTTGCTTAAGTTTCTCACATTTTACCATGACCTCCTTCAAAATACTGGCAGATAACTTAGTAATCAAAGAAGAAAGTAACTCAACTAATGCATTAAATTGCTACATTTCTTTTGATCCATAAGCATACAAATTAAGCTAAACATGTTAATTATGGTATGTTGGAAAACTAAGATTCAAATGAGCTAAGAAATGTAGCCAATACTTTGCAGAGTCAGACTCCTCCAGAAACACCTTCAAAGACATTCCCACAACAATTATTAATTATTGACTAAATGCCTGGGCACTCAATGGCCCAGTCAAGTTAAATCATAAAAGTAACTTCCACAATTTCACCCATTGTCAATTTAGTACTCATACACAACTTTTTATACTACATTTAATCTCCAAATAAGGAGGAGATTACAATAGGGAGGTTATACTTTTACCCTAAATCATACAACTATTATGTATAACTCTCAAAAGATACTAAACCCTTTCCCAAAACTGGAGGAAAAATCCTTGAGTGATGTTTATTCTTCTTGATATACTTCAAGATGAGAAAAACATACAATATTTAAATATTATAATATAAAATTTACACATTTTATGTGACATGGTCAGCAAATAAAAGATTGGAGAAAACACAGCTATAGGTTTAATATATGTATAAATACACAGAAACAACAAAATAAAGAGGAATGACAATTATAGTCCTTATTTCTGTAAGTAGTCACACAATTATAGCTGATATTTATTGTCAAAGAAGTTTTCTCACACCCTAGATACTCCCTAGCAAAAGCACAGTCATTTTAGTAAGGTAGCCATTTGCAGGAAAGAGGACAAAGTCAAACTCCAGAATAAGTCAAGCACCATGTTCCCAGAATGTTGCAAAACAGGTGCTCCTGGAATGTTATGGAAAGGACTTTACTCCCTTGCTCATGCAAAGAGTGGACAGTCTAAGAGGGGCAGTCAGTCCCTCCAGCACCTACCCACAACCACAATATCACTATAGCTTGATAAAAATGTTTGGGAACAGGGAGGGGGCAGGCTGACTCTGGTTCAGTCCCCACTCTGTTCAGTTCTGTAACAAGTTCTTTGTGGTGCCCAGACCAGCCTCCTTTCCTTTCTGTGGACTATCATTCCATTCTTTCTCATACCAAACATTTATAAGTATCTTCTGCTATTCATTCTAAATTACGTTTGTCTTCAGCAAACACTTGATGGAGTGCCCCAAAAATTTACTGCTGAAGAATCTGGGCCATTGGTAGTTTTTCCTGGCCTGGGTTGTTGCGGTTTTTCATGACCTATTTATAGGGCATGGTAACAGTAAGAGATTCCCTAAGGGATTTCCTATATTCTGGATACACTCTTCTTTATCTTAATTATGGAATAGTAGTCCAATTTCCACTTGATAGTCAGGTCAATTAACTCAACCAGTGCATTAGCTACTACAGTGTGACTCTCCCCAACAAATTAATTCCCAAGGTGGTGATACTGTAATTTCTTCTTCACTAGGTCCTTGGTCTTAGGGATTCAAAGAATGAATCCATGGACCAAAGACCAATGGTAACACAGGATTTATTTTACAGAAAAGAATGCAGAGAAAGCACCAGAGTCCCTGGCAGAGGGAAAGACTTAAGTCAGAAAATCTCTCTGCCTGGATTCTGTGGCTAGGGGTGTATATAGTTGCATGGGTCCTGTGTAGTTACACTTGGCCAGGTCTTGGAAGAAATGAATAGATACAGTCCCTTCATCTAGGGGCAAGGTTAATAAGCACATTAATGAATGGATACAGTCCATTCATGAAATTGTCCAGGCCTAGGAAATGAGGGGTACCTATTCATTGCTGAATGGGGGAAACCTGTGTCATCCTTGGGCCTGTTAAATGCTCACAGGGGAGTATTGCAGCCAGAAGAGGGCTTTCTAGGTTCCAGGGTGGTTCTGGAGTTGGCACCAGAAGCAGCGCGGGCTGTGCATTTGTTCTCCCTCCTAGCTAAGGAACCGTGGGCTTCCACCGCACTCACCGTCTCTGCCGCACTTGGTTCTCCAGTTCTGCCTCCCCTCTGCTGCTGAACCAACACCCCGAGGCACAGATGCAGAAGGTGCAGCAGGTCCTTCCTGATGGCTGGTGCTGACCAAGCAGGGGTGCACCTGCTCTTTATCAATGGCAATATTGAGAGGTGGGGCTTATAAGAAGAGATTGGATTGTGAGGGAGGAATCCTCATGGATGAATTAATTCACTTATGGATTAATGGATTAAAGGGTTATCATGGAAGGGATCATGGAGCCCTTATAAGAAAAGACCTGAGCTAGCCCTGAGGTTCTATAGAAAGTCCCCATCAATAAAAAGATTCTCAATGGATGGCTTCTTGACTCTGGATTTTTGAGCCACCAGAACAGAAAAAAAAAATTCATTTTCCCTATAAATGAACCAGTTTTGGGTATTCTGTTTTAGTACAACAAAATATGGATTTGTTCTTTACCTCGGAGATTCTTTCTTCTGCATGATCTAATCTGTTGTTGATACTTTTTATTGCATCTTTAAGTTCCCTAATTGACTGCTTCAATTCCTTCAGCTCTGCTATATCCTTTCTATATTCTTCATATCATTCATCTCTTATTTCATTCAGTTTTTGGATTTCTTTTTTGTTATTTTCCACTTTCTCGGTAATTTTCTTCATTATTTTTATCATCTGTATTTTAAATTCCCCTTCTGTCATATCTAACATTTCTTTATAGGTGGAATCCTCTGCAGTAGCTACCTCTCGGTCCCTTAGGGGAGTTGCTCTGGACTGGTATTTTATGTTGCCAGGATTTTTCTGCTTATTTTTCCTCATGAGTGTTTACTTTTATGTTTCCTTGCCCTAATTTTCCTTTCACTTTCTCTTGCTCTTAAAGTTACTGTGCCTCTGGCCTAAGGTTTTGATGAGTCCTTTTGGACATCCTATAGGACTAGAAGGATGAAAAGATTGAAGAGCAAAAAGGGGAAAAAATATTTTAAAAAGAAATATAATAAGGAAAGGAGGGGGGTGAGTAAAAGGGAATGTTGACAAAAAGAAGAAAGGCTCAGAAAGAAGGAGACAGGAGTAATACAGGTATACAGTAGGGTACTTTGACAAATCTTAAAAACCTCCAACCTCTGCGGGTGGTGGGTTGGGTGGTTCCCTTGAGGTCAGCAGCTCTTTGTCAGCCTGTTCAGACACAGTACCCCACCTCCACAAAGTAGAGAGGAAAGACAAAAATACTATAAACCAAACCAAAACAAACAAAGGGGAGAGTAGAGAGAGAGTAGGAAGGAGGGGGATGAGGGAAAGGAAGAGAAGAGAGAGGGAAGGAGGAACCAGGTTGGGAGTCTCAATGTGTGACACATCTTATACCCTCAATGAATCCCCAACAATAAAAAAAGAAAAGAATATGAATTTGTACCATAGCCCCCTCCTTAGCTTGTTGATTCAAAGGCACGAGGAACCCAAAGTTGCATGGTGGCAGCCATAACTTCCAGTTTAATAAAATTATTGGTGGAGGCATTTTATTTCTTTAAATAAATATAAGACCACCATGCAAGCAGAGTTTAAGGTTTTGGAAATAGGAAACAAAAGCTATGATGATGAGTGGCTGTTGGGTCCTAGTGATCAGTACCACCCCATTTCCAGTTCTTGATTCCTGGACCCATTGATCCTAGCATTGAAACAGCATAATCTGTTGGATTCTGATTAAGAGTATGTACAGTTTTCTGGAGAACCTTGTTTCAGATCTTAGGTTCAAACCAGGAAAGAGCAGATGTTTCAGTTCAAATATCAAAGTTGGAAATAAAGCAAGTACCCCAACTAAAAAGACATCCAGGAAGAAAGAGTGCTCCCTTGCTCACAGGAAAAAAGCTCTTTTGTTGTATTCAGGTCTTCATCTAATTGGATATGCTTGTATTTGTATAATTTATTTTGTAATAGAAATGTAGGTATTATTCTTTTACAAAACAAAAACGAAAGGTATATCTTGAGTTGTTTAGAGTAAAAAAAAAAGTATGACTTAAAACTCATTATATTTGAATTAATATTTATGCATTTTCCTTTTCAGTTAATCGTAATGACCCTTAAATGAGTACATCAATAGAAAAATACGGAAAATAGTTTCCTTATTTATTATTTTATTGGAGAACTGTACTGAAAAAGAGTGTGGTCTAATGTTTATAGAACATAATATTCAACAATGGAAAGTTTAGTTCTAGAGAATGATGGTGTGACTTTTATGAGGTTTAAGGAAGCATGGATTTTCTTTTGTACATAATTAAACCTCATGAATCAGAAAATAACTGACTATTATGAAGAAAATTCTGGATTTGTCAAATGTGAATTCCAAATGAAAGACTCATTGTAGAATTCTTCTCATAATTCAAGTGATGCAAATAAGCTCCACAGCAGGAACCTCAGCCATGGAAGGCAACTTGAGAGCACTTGTGCCTAGTTTTAGGAGTAAAAGAAACAAAGTGCATGAAAAAAGTACAATTAATAAGGATGGTTTGAATTTTTAACCTGAATTCCATGGGGAAGATGACATCAGTAATTATGGGAAACATTTAAATTATGCAAACAAATATAAATTACATTCAATTAGTTCATGTTGCTTCAGTTTCTAAATAATATTTATTAACAACCTGCTAATGTTAATGATATAATTTTGTCATTTAAAAGTTTTATACTTGCCAATGCCTTTAATTCTATTGGAACCTTATGAGGTAAGCTATATACAGAAATGGAAGAAATTAAAAATAGCATTGTTAAAACCAGTGATCTATCATCAAGTTGCCACATATTTTCAAATAATTTGATTTATTTTGAACAATGTACACATGAGAAAAGGATGCCATATCTGTTATTCAAAAGTTATGTTAAAACTTGTCAAGAGAGATGACTTGGGGAAAAAATCCATTTATTTGAAAGAATTTATCTTAATTTTATATAGCTGCAAATTTAATGTTAATTTTTTATTATGTATTCCTCCTATCGAACTGTAATTATATATTCTCTGACCAAAATCTTCCCATTTCTCCCTTCATCATAATTCCCCAGCCTATGAAAACCACTTTATACTCTCTACATCTGTCAGATTAACCTTTTAGAATCCACATAGGAATGAGATAATGTGGGACTTGTCCTTCTATGCCTTTACTTATTTCAATTAATTATTGTTCTCCAGATTTATCCACATAGTTGCAAAAGGCAGGTTTTCCTACTTTCTTATTGACAAATAGTATTTCATTGTATATATACCACATTTTCTTTATCCATCCATTGATTGACACTTAGATTGATTCCATATCTTGGCTGTTATAGCAGTGAACATAGAATATATTGATATATTGACTACTTTTCTTTTGGATATATTCCTAGTAGTGTTATCACTAAATTGTATGGTAGTTCTATTGCTAGTGTTTTGAGACATCTCCATACTGTTTTCCATAATAACTGTAATAATTTACATTCCGATTTTGTGCAAAGATTGCCTTCTGTTTACATAGTTGCCAATTCTTTCTTTTTTCTTTTTAACACTAAAGTTCAAAACATCATACTACCCAATTTCAAGACATACTGTAAAGCTATAATAACTGAAACAACTTGATATACACACAAAAACAGAAACATAGACCAATACAGAGAGCCACAAAATAAATTCATGCAATTACAGCCAACTCCTTCGATGAACTTGCCAACAGCACATATTGAACAAAGGACTCTCTTAAATAAATAGTGTTGGGGAAACCAGTATAAAAATAGGCAAAAATTCTGAATAGATGTTTCTCAAAAGAAAGCACACAAATGGCCAGCAGGTATACATGTGAAAAAAAATTTAGTATCACTAAACATTAAATAAATGTAAATTAAATGCTCAATGAGGGCTTGGTGCCCATAGCTCAGTGAGTCGGGACTCGATCACATACACCAAAGGTGGTGGGTTTGAACCCAGCCCAGGCCAGCTAAAATAACAATGACAACTGAAATCCTCAAATAATAATAATAATAATATTCCTCAATAAGATATCATGTTAATCCAACTGGAATAAAATTTATGCTTCAATTATTTTGCAGAAATTATAGAACCATAGAAGTTAATTATTCTCTACATTATTACTGAAGAATATGTATCTATATCTGTTCAAGTGAAAAATTATTTTCATTGCATCTGTGGGACTTTGTGGTGTAACAGAGGCACAGAACACTGTATTATCATTTCTGAAATTTATATCTTCAAGATCTCCAAAAATTTAGGGAGCTGATTTAATATAAATATGTCATATTTTATGACACATGAACTTTTAATAAATAATAATTTTTATGCATCAAAAGGAACAGTATAAAAATTACTATGTGTCCCATGGTCCTTTGGAAAAAGACATACTCATTAGTGCATCAAAGAAATATACTATTCAAATGTAAATATGGAGAATGATGCTCTCTGATGGGGCCACAAGCCAAAGAATACAGGCAGCTATGAGACACTGAAAAAGGCAAGGTCTCTCTTTAGAGCCTCCAAAAGAAACCAGTTCAGACAAAGCCTTGAGTTTTAGCTTCATAAGACTCACTTTGGACTTCTGACCTCCAGAAATGTAAGAGAATAAGCTTGTGCTGTCTTAAGCCACTAAGTTCGTGGTAACTTGTTTCACAAGCAACATGAAACTAATACAGGTATAAACCCAAGACAATAGAAGATCTCGCATTTGGGCACTCCTGGAAGAGTATCGCACCACAGCAGAAGGTGTAGGTGAGAGGGGCCCAGCAGAAAGACAGCACAGTGTAGCTATAGCCCAGAGCTGTGGATAAAAAGTGATGGAAGCTGACTGGGATGGTGGGTAGGGCCAGGATGCACAAGACCCTGCATTCCTGGTAAGAAGTGAGGATGTTAGCTGATGGTAATTATGGAGCCAGGGAAAAACATTAAGCAAGGGAGTGATAGGGTCAGAGCAAAAGCAGGGACCATTTGGATGTAGTGTGGATTAAAGGGACTCATCAGATGGCTGTTGTGATAGGTCCGACCGGAGACCAAAAGCCTGTGTAATGACTTTTGAGGGGAAGCTTCAGAGTGGGGATAGAACAGAGCCAGGCCTGAGGCTGGGTGAATGTGGGAGCCAGGGGGAAGAAGGTTCAGCACAACAGCTTGATTTGGGCATGGGACCCTGTGGTAGATGGTGACAGAGGATGTGGGTGTGAAATTAGATTTTGAAGGGAAATAGGTAAGTTTCCTTTTTTTTTTTTTTAAGATTGAGTTTCATTCTGTTGCCCAGGCTACAGTACTATGGCATCATCCTAGCCCATAGCAACTTCAAACTGCTGGGTTCAAATGATCCTCCTGCCTCAGCCTCCTGGGTAGTTGGGACTACAGGCACCTACCACCACACTCAGGTAATTTTTCTGTTTTTAGTAGAGACAAGGACTCAAACTTGTGAACGCAAGTAATCTTCCCTCCTTGGCCTCCCAGAGTGCTAGGATTACAGGTGTGAGCCACCATGCCAGCCAATAAGTTTATCTTGGCATCTGTTAGCCTATAAAATATCCGAGGATTTTCTAACCAGAAATCAAACACCCACATCTGAAGTTCAAGAGGAGAAATTCAACTTTGGCTTAGGGTTGGGAGTTGAAACGTGTCAGTGAGATGGCTGGGGACAGGAGGTAGGGGCAGCAACACGCAAAACACCTGGGGAGAGAGGAACCCAGAGGGGTCCTGAGTGCAGTGAGAGGAGAAGCACCCAGCTGGAGAAGAGCATTTCTAGGACTGTACCGGCCTGCTCCATCTGCCAGAACTCATACAAGGCTGGGGAGCTTCAACAACAGACTGATTTTCTCACAGCTTTGGACCTAGAAGTTCAAGATCCAAGGAATTGGCAGGTTTGGTTTCTCCCAAGGCCTCTCTCCATGGCTTCCAGATGGCCACCATCTGCCTGTGTCCTCACATGGTCTTTTCTCCATGCAAATATCCCTGGTGTCTTTCTCTGTCTTATACTGACACCAGTCCTATTGGCATACAGCCTTGACCTTGTGACCTCATGTAATCTAAGTTATCACAATAAAGACCCTATCTCCAAATATAGTCACGCGGGAGGTTAGAGTTTCCACATGTAAGTTGGTGGGGGGCAAAATTCAGTCCATAATGGGAAGCATCCAGTGAAATAAATAGAAAATGTTCCTGGGCGGTGCCTGTGACTCAGTGAGTAGGCTGCCGGCCCCATATACCGAGAGAGTGGCAGGTTCAAACCCAGCCCTGGTCAAACTGCAACAACAACAACAAAAAATAGCCGGGCATTGTGGTAGGCGCCTGTAGTCCCAGCTCCTTAGGAGGCTGAGGCAAGAGAATCACCTAAGCCCAACAGCTGGAGGTTGCTGTGAGCTGTGACACCACAGCACTCTATCAAGGGTGACAAAGTGAGACTCTGTCTCTAAAAACAAAAACAAAAACAAAAAAATGTTCCTTAGATTTTACCACAAGGAAGTTCCTGGTGGTGCTGGAGAGCAATTTCAGTGAAGCAGAGGGAGACAAATCCAGAAGGCAGTGGCGAGAGGTGAATGGAACAACGTTAAAAAATGGAGGCAGGAATTTTGATTTCCATCAGTTTCAGTATCAACATTTTCAATAAGGTGGGATGAGAAGGGGAGGAGCAAGAACAGATTGCTGATGTGACTTATTGCCGTGGTTGGGTGCTCTAGACAGAGAGCTTGGTGGGGGAATTTCTGGGTGCAGCTCCTGGCTGAGTGGCATTTAGGACACTGTGATTATTTGTCCATTCACTCTAGTGGATTTCTGTGCAGCCAAGGGGTGTCCCATGGAGCTTGTGGAAATTGAAGACCAATCTTAAGAGGGACTTGCTGTGATTTGCCTCTGCTGCAGGCAGACCCGTGTCAGAGTGAAAGATGGGCAAGTGGCTTTGTGCCTCAGTAAAAAATGATAACAGTTTAAGAAGCAAAGAGTCTCCAAAAAATAAATAAATAAATAATAAAGAAATAGAATAAAATGTAAATATGGTGAGACTAAGGTGGGAACTAAATTCAGCCTAAAAATAAAAACGTAATCAACCAAAGTTAAGATAGACTGGAATTATAAATACTACCTGGTATATTTGATAATTGCACTTCTTCTTTCACATAATTTTTAACCTACTTTAATTCAATGAAACATGTTATAAAAATTCTGGACTAATATAAAACTAGAAGAAGTTTTAGAGATCATATACACATTGCTTCATTTTACAAATTAAGAAATTTCTCCATAAAGACATAGGTTGCTTTATGCAGATTTTAGTGATTATCAGTTTTGTTATAACCTGGCTTGACTAAAGTCACAGGTTATTAAATAACTATTCTAAGTGTTGGAAAAGTGTTTTTCAGATATCATTAAGCTAAGGATCAGTTCACTTCAAATTAAGGAGATTATCATAGATAATCTGAGTGGGCTTTATTCTGCCAATGAAAGGCCTTTGAAAACAGAGCTGAGGTTTCACTAAAGAAGAAATTCCACCTTTGGACTGCAACCTCCACTCATGCTGAGAGTTCCACCCAGCCCCTCCTGATGACCCACCTACGGATGACGAGCATCACGCACGTAAGTTCCTTCCTGTAACTTTCCCTTACTATGTGTATCTCCTACTCATTCTAGTTCTGTGATTGAAAACCGATTTATACATATGTAGCTACCAGAAGTGGTTCTAGAGAAACATAACCTTGTTATTAGATATTTAGCTAGATATGAGCAGAGCAGATAACTGATAGGATAAGACTATTTTGGATTGTTTTGGGTCAGGCCGACCTGAAGTGTTATGGGAATGAGGCTTATTAAGACCTTGCAGGTTGGTGATTATCAAGATTTTGCAGGTGGACTGTTTTGAGAATAAAGTAAATGAAGACCGTGGGAGAATGCCCAGTGGCATCTGATACTATCCAAAGGTGTCTAAAACCTGAAACAGCAATATCCATGGAGCCTCAATCATTAGGACAAACCTGGATTGCTGTGCAAGTCATTAATAAAACCTTGTTTTTCTTGCTAAAACTTTATTTATTCTTTTTAATTATTTTGGCAACTACCTCAAGCCCCTGTGGCACTCTATACATTAAGGATGAGTTTCTTGAGTGGTTCTTCATTTTGTTGCTATTATTCTGTTTTGATTAGATTAAAGAAAAACTAATGATTGTACTTGTAGCAAAGAGAGTACTGGTAATGCATAGCATGATGGTTAATAGAGATAAGCAAAATCTCATATCGGATGATCCTAATCAAATATGTATTAAAGTTCTGGGTGATCACACATTTGACACCTTATAACATTTTGTCAAACTAATGAGTGTGATGAGATTGGCTGGTTGCTCATAACTGCACTGGAGAAAGTAGAGGAAGAAAAGGATGAGCTCGGGGCTTCAATTTTTCATCTTGAGCTCTGCATAAATTAATGGAAAGTTTTTATATCTTCCATGACTAGAACACTTATTTCCTGTAGTCCCAACACTGAATTTTTTTAGATCAGGTTATTATGGGGGTACATATGATCGGAGATTTTATTTTCATTTTTAAGGTAAAGTCCAAGTTGGGTCCTGCACCCAGAAAGTGTGCAATCTCCCCCTGAATTATACTCACTTGGTAAGAAGGGCTAAAATAGTTGAAGCCTAAACCCAGAGCCTCCTCCTGATAGTTGCTAAATTGCATCAGAAATTGAATTCCGTCCCTTGCAGTGAATCTTCAATGAAGTGCAGGCATTGATTACAAAATAATGAGAGCCTGATAACTGGAAGGTCAATATATGAGCAGAATTCTGCATTTTACCTGAGAAGTTAGAAAGTTCTCTAACAGTCTGATGGGTTAACTAAAACATAGACTAAAATGTAGTCCAGGTTAAATCAAGATGAAATGCAAGAATTTACCTTGTTATACTGAAAAAGGAAGTGTCTACCAATTTAGTGCTATTGGAATGTTACAATGGCTTTGTCATGTGAGAAGTGCTCAGATACTGGGACCCTCGGGAGGACACATCTTTTGCCATGACTGTGAGAACACAAGTTGTTAGAGGCATCTTAGTGGTCTTGAAGTAGCTTGTGGTAGATTTTCTCTATAAATCAAAGAGTATGATAGAAACTGCTACAAATAAGCTGGAATTCTTAAATGTAATGAGGCTAATAAGCGTCCTAGCATGCAGAGGCCAAAGTTGGTGATATTTAATCACCAATAACAGTGTTGTTGTGGCCACATAAACAGTGCAGTGAAAGCAGCAATCAGAATAGACTTTGACCTATGCTTTGGCTTGTGGATCATGATGTAACCAGAAAACAAACAGATGAGCAGTATACTAAATTCTTATTTGATATGTATAAATGAAAGAGGCTAGGTCAAGAATACAGAAGTTTTATTTAAATGACCAAAATAGAATCATGACTCCTCAACCTATTCCCAAACTTGAATCAGTTTATAGACAGAAAACTCCTCTTGATTAAAGGCAAATTTGGGACATACTGAAGAAAGATTCTGATATAATGAAAATATTTATACTTTAATCTTTCTCCTAACTTTCTCAAAGGGAAATATGGACATTTACCAATGTAAACATGTAATGAGGAAAGGAAATTAATCAAACTTTGGGGAGCATTACTGGACACTAGGTCCTAGGTGAAACTAATTACTGGAGACCCAAAGTGTAAGGACAGCCCAGCAGTCAGAATAGAAGTTTATAGAGGCAAGGCAAGAATTGAAGCTATAACTCTAATGTGTCTTCCAGAGGGTCCATTGGGTTCTCACGGCCATCCTATATCTATTGCTGCTTTTTCAGATGTAAGTTCATTGCCTGAGCAAGTTAACACATTTCCTCGTAATTGGTATGCAGCTATTAATCTAGTAAAAACTTTTTCCCTCAAAATCTTGGTAAACACACCAGAAATATTTTTCTTTCAGCTGGCAAAGCCAGAATACACATTCACTACCTTATCTCAAATCCATTACATTAATGATATTATGCAAATTTGACCTGGTAAGCAGGAAATAGCATACTCTAGACTTACAGGGAAGCCATTTGCATTTCAGAATGCAGGAATAAATCTGATGAAAATGCAGAAGGTTTTCAGAGAGATACTAGGAGATCAGTGATGTGCTGCCTAGCAAAACATTTTTCTTAAGGTGAAAGATAAAACTCTTGTATCTGGCCCAACCAAAAGAAGAGGCACAATGCCTAGTGAACCTTTTTGGATTTTGGAGGCAACTTATTTGCCATGTGAGTGTGCTATGCCAGCTCATTACTGAGAGACCTAAAAAGTTGCCGCTGAGTAGGGTCTAGAGCAAGAGAAGGCTCTACACCAGTTTCACAGTGCCATATGATCTAGTGGACCGAAGAATGCTTTAAAAGTCCATGCAGATACACATGGTGGTGGGAGTCTTCACTGGGCACTTAAAAGTGATTCACAAAAAGATATTTAGGATTTTCGACCAAAACTATGTTATCTTTTGCAGATAACTATTCCCTTATTGAGAAACAACATAAGTTTGCTATTCTTGGAAGAGAGGTCTTGGTAGAGACTGAATATTTAACCATAAGCCACTGAATTAGTAAGCAACCTGAGCTGCCCATCACAAACCCCAGAGTGTAAAGCTGGGCGTTCTCAGAAGCACACTGTTATCATACATGGAAATAACACCCATGGTGTCAGACTAGACCAAGCATAAAGGAGTTGCGTGAGGAAGAGGCCCCAATGCGCACAGCTTCCGCTCCTGCTTCATCGCCTTCTCTTTCTTAGCCTACACTTAAGGCTTCCTGTCATTTGACTGAGGAAGAGAAAACTCAGACCTAATTCACAGATAGTTCTCATGATGCGCAAGTAACATTGGAATGTGTAAAGCTGAGCACTACAGGCCATTCTCAGGGCAGCCCTGAAGGAAGGTAGCAAAACCAAGTTCTCCCAGTTGCCAGAACTTCATGCTTCTAGTACATGTTCTATGGCAGGAACATTGCTAGAGTCTGAGTACATATTGGTTCATGGACTATAGCTAACAGTTTGGCCAGAAGATACTTTATTGAAAAAATGGCCATCTAGGGAAGAGAGATGTGGATCAACCTCACTCAGTAGGCAAAGTCTGTGAACATGTTTGTTCTGGTGAATTCTTACAAAAGGGTGACCTTAGCAGTGGGGGACTTTAATGATAACACGACTATGATAATCTGTCATTGGATACCAGTTATTCTTATTCCTTAGCTATGTTAGAAAAAAAAAAAAAATAGGTTCCTGAACAAAGTGGTCATGGTGACAAGGATAGAAGCTATACTGAGACTCAGCTTCATAGACGTTTAAGGAATACTGTCTACAGCCACAGATGAGTGTCCCATCTGCCAGTAGCAAACACCAACACTGAGCCAATAACATCACACCATTCTCCAGTGCAATCAGTTGGCTACCTAGTGGCAGGTTGATTACATTTAGGGGCAGCATATGGTTCCTACTGGAATAGACACTCTAGATATGGATTCACCCTTCCCGCACGCAGTGCTTCTGCCAAAACTACTATTCATAGACTTATATTCATAGAGAGCCTTACCCATCATCAACGTATTTTATATAGCATTGCTTCTGACCAAGGAACTCACTTCCCAGCAAAATGTGACAATGAGCCGATGCTCTTGGAATTCATGCTCATCATTTTCCTCACCATTATGACACAGCTCACTTGACAAAACAGTAAATGGCCTTTTGAAGACTCAGTTACAGCACAAACTAAGGGGCAACATTTTGCAGGGTCAAGGGCAAGGTTCTCCAGAAAGCTGTATATGTTCTGAACCAGTATTCAATACATAGGGCTGTTTTTTCCCATAGCCAGAATTCAGAGGTCCACATTTCAAAGTGTCAAAATGAGAATGGCAATATTCATTCTTACTATGATGTAATTTTACTTTCTGTTCCTGTGACCTTGTGCTTTGCTGGTTTATGTGTCTTAGCCCAAAGAGAAGACTGTTTCCACCAGGAGATGTTAACACAAGGGGGAGGGGAGTTGATGTTGCTTGCCACACAGAGAACCAATTCCTGAGGCAATGAGGATTGACAAGGAAGAAAGGATTTATTGCAGGAGATGCATGTTCTGGGAGGGAAGTGCCTCAAACCCACTTCCCCAACCAACAATGACAGGGCATTTTTTCTGGAGGTGAAAATGAATAATGTATGAGGAGAGTGAACATCATTACATGTTTGAGGTGGAGTACTAGGCATGTAGTGCCGTGAGAAATCATGCTAGAACATATATCCCATGAACAAAAAATTACAGATAAGTCATCCCAAAGTTTAGTATTATAAGCCAGGGGTTAATATTGGTCATTCTTTCAGCCTTGTGTGGAGGCTTAACTGGTGTTTGTGTACCTCTTGTCTTTTCTGGAGAAACAGATGATATAAGGCTTTGTTACCTCATGGCTGCAAGGAGATTCTGCCATTCCAGGGGAAGATACTCAAAAGGGTATGTTTTAGTGCAATAGAAAGTTACAAAGTTCTGGTCAGCAATTTTTTTTTTTTTAAATTTGAGACAGTTTTATTTTGTTACCCTCGGTAGAGTATCGTGGCATCACAGCTCATAGCAACCTTAAACTACTGGCCTTAAGCCATTCTCTTGCCTCAGTCTCCCCAGTAACTGGGACTACAGTCATCTCTCACAATGCCTGGCTATATTTTTATTGTAGTTTTAATTCTTGTTTAGCAGGCCCGGGCAGGTTCTAACCCCCCAGCCCCAGTGTATGTGGCTGGTGCCCTAGCCACTGAGCTATGGGCGCAGAGCCACAAAGTTCTGATCAGCAATTTATACTGGCCTGGGAACTTGAAACATAAAGGAACTACCAAAAACAAATTAAAATTATTTTCTTGCTTATGGATCTCGTTACAGAGAAAAAAAAATATTCCCATTGAACTAAAAGTTGAGACTGTCATCTGACACTTTGTTCTCCAGGAGTTTTTATGGTAACTGCAATGATTGATTCTTATTACCAAGAAGACATTGCTTTCCTATTGCTACATAGTGAAGGTATGGAAGAGTGTATTTCCGGGATATAGGAGATCCTTTGCCCTCTCTCCCAGTGCTGTCTTCTCTTATAAAAGCTAATGAAAAACTACAATGACAGAATGCAGGCAGGGCTGCTGATGGTCCTGATCTATCAGTAACAGGAAGTGATCTCTGATCTGCTGAGGTACTGGAATGACAGTGGATGATGTGTTTATAAAAGTCAGGTTTAGCCTCATGATCAGTTACAGCAATGGGGACTACAATATTTATGAGCAATTATATCTAATTTTATGAATGTTTTGTATATACGTAAATATTTTTGGTTTGCTTCCACACATCCCTTTTCATCTAACAAAATATATTGATGATTGTTAAATTTGCATCAGAGTATTTAACTTACAGGATATCAAGGAGGAGAGTGAACATCACATAAGGACTGTAATCCTTCTCAGTGCGTTTTTGGTTCTACACAGTTATGTCCTAGACAGTGGAAAGTATGATTGGATTATTGTTTTTATTTATATATTAATCATTATTTTAAAAGTTGTGCATGTGCATGTTCCAAGTTGAGAAGTGTTGAACTTTAATGGTCACTTTGAGTGTCAAATTGTCAAGTCTATAGTATCTAGTTACTCAATCAAACACAAATTTAGATAGTGCTGTAAAGTTACGTTGCAAGGTGATTAGCATTCATAATCAGTCAAACTTAAGTAAGGGAGTAGTGGGGATTATTCAGTCAGTGAAATTTCTTAAAATGGTACTGAAATTTTCTAAAAGAAGGAGAAATTTTATCTACAAAGTATAGCTTTATCCAATATCTGAAAATTCCAATATTCTCTTCCAGATGTCCTTCCTTACAGAGCTTGGATTTACCTAAGAAGCCCCACAACTGTGTAAGCCACCTCTTTACAATAAATCTCTTGATTTATATCTATTACAGGTGCTATTTATCTGAATTATGACTAACAAGTTAACTAAATACATGATGGCACATATAAAACTAAAAAAATAACAATACTACATTCATATCAGTTAAATCACCTAAAGGACTCCATACTCTAAATATTAGACTAGTTTTATAGATAGATATTTCTGTGTATCTGTCCTTTTAAACTCATTTTTTTATATCAGTAAACAACCCCATGAATTCATAGATCAAAATAAAATTATATATACCTGACATCATTGATTTACCATAAAAAATCTTAGAAAGACATCTTGCTGTCTCACTGAACCCAATTAAGTCAACTGAAAGATATTTGGAAAAGGTTTATACAAATGAAAATCACTATTAATCTTTGGAGATTTGAAAAAATGAACCACATCAATGTGGCACACATAAGACTAGGAATTATAATTATATGATACCATTTGTAAGATAACAAAGACATAGCAGAGAAAAAAAAGAACTAAAAAGAAAAATAATGCAACCAACCTTGTGAATATCTATGGTATTTGCATTAACAAAAGAACTTGGGTGCTACAGTAGGCATATTCATGAGCTCTTATCTATTGATGCCCATTAATCTTACTTCGTTTGAAGGATATCAAACCAAGAACAACTTAAGAAAGAAAAACCAATCTCTTAATAACTAGTCTCCACATTTTCTGAAATTCATATAAAAATCAACAGAATTTTGCAAAATGAAATTTCGTTTGCTCTTTTGATCACAACGCAATATGGAAATAAAAGAGAAAAAGAAAATAATGTAAAGAAATTGAACAAGAATGATAAATAGAAAGAAAGCAGGTATCTTCCCCCAGAAACAATGAATACGTCTTGAAAAGCAATATGGTGATTCTCTGTGTACAATGCACTTTTTATTTTCCCCTTAAAGACTGTGAAAGGAAAACCAAATGATTGGCTTTGTGCACCTGGCACCACACATAATTAGTCATTTCTGAGTATCCTTGGGAAGCACAGCTTTTCTGGTAGATGTAAATGCTTTCAGCTCATTTCAATCAAAAGCACTTTCTCTTTTTTAGACGATGTTTTTGGAACACTTAGATAAAACCAAATCCCCTATGCTCAGAATGTGATTTACAGCCACTGTGTGGGCAAGGTTCAGAGATCACAGGGACCTTAGACATCAAACTAAGTCTTGTAATATGTTTTGGATTAACAAGGGGGAAACCCAGGTGATGCTTCTGAATTTCACAAGCTAGTCAGGGGTCCTCAAACTATGGCCCACGGGCCACATGCTTCAGTGTGAATTGTATTTGTTCCCATTTTGTTTTTTACTTCAAAATAAGATATGTGCAGTGTCCATAGGAATTTGTTCATAGTTTTTCTTTTTTTAAACTCTAGTCCAGCCTCCAACGGTCTGAGGGACAGTGAATTGGCCCCATGCTTAAAAAGTTTGAGGACGCCTGAGCTAGATGGTGGAAATGGGAATCCTTCAACACAGGGGGCTGCCTTCATTCTCAAATTCAGATTCCACAATGGCATCCAGCTGCAAACCTAGGTATACTGAATTGCTAATTAATTAGCATGTGGAACTTGCTATAATCTCAATAGACTAAAATAAAAGAAAATTATCTTATGAATGCACAGGAAAGTTTTAGCTTAGCTTTTTCTCAAAATGACAAAATTAGTTGGTGGTTTTTTAAGTTTTATTTTGCCTTCCTCTGATTTATGAAAATATTATTATTATTATTATTATTTTTTGAGACAGAGCCTCAAGCTGTCACTCTGGATAGAGTCCTGTGGCATCACAGCTCACATCAACCTCCAATTCCTGGGCCCAAGCGAGTCTCTAGCCTCCACCTCCCAAGTGGCTGGGACTGCAGGCGCCAGCC
>CAUYRH010005000.1:0-25489 GCA_963574655.1 Perodicticus potto
TGTAGTCCCAGCTACTTGGGAGGCAGAGGCAGGAGACTCGCTTGAGCCCAGGAATTGGAGGTTGCTGTGAGCTGTGATGCCACGGCACTCTATCCAGGGTGACAGCTTGAGGCTCTGTCTCAAAAAAAAAAAAAAGAAAAAAGATATAATGCTCCCATACCCCCAGAAACCATACCCATAGAGATTATTAGATTGTGGTCTCTCAGCTCCAAATCTATCCTGTTATATTCTGCTTTTGGTGCTGGGGCCAGACCACGTTTCTGCTTTGTCAGATGGCTCTGAGTTAGGCTCTATCACTAGGACTCTCATACTCCACAGAGAACCTGAGAGACTGGAGAAAGAAAAGGGACTGCTCCTCCCCATCTGTTTCCTATGGGCTTCCTGTTTCTCGCAGTTCCCAGGAGTTGGCCCTGCTTTTCCCCTGGCAGCAGAAGTACCTTCTGCAGCAGCAGCCATATCCAGTTGTCAGTTTTCCCCATACTTGCAAACCTGACCTCCATGGAGACATCAATATCAGCTTGCTACCCTTCTTCTTCAGGGTCTGGGCCACAGGCCCCGCAGGGCTTCCCACTTGAGACTCAGACAAATGATTGTTGCCCAACTAAGTTCATCTGCCCACTGCCCAGGAGGAAGCCAATACCCAGAGACAAGAGTGTCTACAGTAAGAAAGGGTTTATTCTGCATAGTGCTAAGGGGACCTTTTAGAGAATTGGGGAGACAAGGTTTTTAAAGACAGTTTAGTGGACAGAAAATGAGGCAATCAGGGTGTGCTCATTGGCTGGGCTCAGGACAGAACCATCAGTCCCTTGGTACGGGCACTTTCCGGATGGGTCAGCCAATCCACTGGAAATGCCTTGGGTGGAGATCCAAGACCAGTTGAGTCAGTTCCTTGGTCTGGGTGGGTCACTCAACCCACTGGAATGCAGAACCTGGAAGATATCTCAAAAACTACCTCTAGGTTCTAAACAGGTGATGTTATTTACAGAGAAAAGTTAAGAATCTTTACAACTGCAGAAACTATTACAAGCAAACAAGGGGGCAGTAGCTAATTATTATAATTATTTTAGCTAAGCCTGCTCCTTCACAGAGTTTTGGGGCCATTACTCTAGTTCTTGCCTTGCTCCCTTCATCCATTTGTAAGAGTGGTTTAAATCTCAGCAGGAGCCAAGCAGTATCACCTCCTCAGAGGTCTAAGTTTCAGCTACATAGGAAACTCTAAGTTTCTCAAACCCTCAGGGCTTGCAGCTACTTTCCTTAGTTGCTGCTTTTTCGATGCTTTTGAGCTCCCTTTTTGTCCTTTCAGTGGTTAATAATGTTATACCCAATGAATAATTCTTGTATTAAATTCTGCTGGTTGTAATAACTAGGGTAGTTTCCGTTTCTTAATTTGACCTGATAGAAGAATTTGGCAATAGCTACCAAAATTGATGTAGATTTATTCTTTGACTCATCAATACCACTTCTAGGACTTTAAGCAAATATTTTCTTTGAAGCATTATTTATGTTCGCAAAGACTGAAAATGAAAATGTCTATCCATGATACATGCACGTACTGGAGAATATATAAATGGTTCCGTGTACTGGGGTGGAGTGAGCTCCATGTTAGGCAAAAACAAGGGGGAGAAAATGTGTGTAGTATGCTGATATTTATGTCTAAGAAAGGCTATAGGTATATTCACATATTTGTTGTTGTTAGCTTAAATGGAAGGATAATCAAATAAGATACACATTGGAAGGAGGAAAAGCAGGTTGAAGAAGATTGGGGTAGAATATAGACTTCTCTGAATATACTTTGTTTTATAGATTTGACTTTAAAACCATAAAAATAATGTATATAATCATAAATAAAATTAAATTTTTTAAAAATGGAATTTCTTCAGCCTGAGCAAAAGCAACACCACATCTCTCCAAAAAAACAGAACATTTAGCCAGGCTTGGTGGCGCATTTAGGAGGGTGAGGCAGGATATTGGTTCGGCCCAGGAGTTTGAGGTGACAGTGAGCTCTGATGAGGCCACTGCACTCAAGTCTGGGCGATAGAGCAAGACCCTGTCTCAAAAAAAAAAGAATTCCTAATAAATCAAAATAAGGAGTACAATAAAACGAATGAATGTAATCCTATATTGAGTAGGTGGCATAACCATACAGAGAGGAACTATTTCCAGTACTTTAAAATATACATTCCTGGATGGCACTTGTGGCTCAGTGAGTAGGGCGCCAGTCCATATACTAAGGGTGGCAGGTTTGAACCCAGCCCCGGCCAAACTGAAAAAAATAGCTGGGTGTTGTGGCGGGCATCTGTAGCCCCAGCTACTCGGGAGGCTGAAGCAAGAGAATCGCCTAAACCCAGGAGTTGGAGGTTGCTGTGAGCTGTGACCTCAAGAGCACTCTACTGAGTGCAACAAAGTGAGACTCTGTCTCGAAAAAGAATAAATACATTCCTGGAGGGACAGACCCTAAGAACAGACCCTATAAAAAAATCCTAATATTTTAAAAAATAATAATGTTTGTAGTGATAGTAATGGCAATGCTATTCTTAGACAGTTTTTTGTATAATATGGGGCAAAGTAATTATTTATGTTGAGACCATTGGGGAGTAAGATTTTCAAAATGCAAGAAAGGAAGTGCAAAAATAAAAAATTGAGATTAAATAAGAACTTTATAATCCTAAATTTGAATTGGAGGAGTTGTTATAAAATCATGGTATATTTTATAAACAAAGAAACAAACAAGCAAAAATATTCCCAGAAAAGGTATCATTTTTACAGATTCCAACCCAATAGTAATGAGCACACCCCCAGTGCCCAGACTGTGGTCTCCAAATACCATTTCCCATTAAAAGGAATGAGGGCTTCTTGGGAAAATGACGGGCTCTAGGTTTGGAGCAGAAAATATACAGAATGAGTGAGGAAATACTTGCTATACCAGAAAGGAAGGAAGTTGTCAAGGATAACTGGGTTATGTCAAAAAGACTCAGGAGTCAATATGACAAGAGTCTCACTGACCAAAGATGCACTAATTTAAGCATAAGTAAAAATAATAATGCAAAAGGTTTAAACACATAAAATATGCTTCAATCCATCAGTTCAAAATGATGCTAAGAAAAAGCAAGTTCACTTGTCTCCTTGGAAAATGATAGGGACTCAACTTATTATTGCTTTCTGTTTAAAAGTTAGACCTAAGGGCAACCAGGTGGTTAATGAAAGAAGGTTTTCAAATGTAAATGTAATAAGTAAGGAAGGAATTATGAAATTAGAATATATTCATTTGGATTCTCACATGATAGAAAGAGGACAAGCTCACTTTCTGGCCTCTTCTTATAATGCACTAATCTTACCCATGAGGCCTCTCTCCAAGTCCCAGTTTCCAAATTGGGGATTAGATTTCAACATGTAAATTTTTAGGGGATATAAACACTCAGTCCATAACACACATTAATTAAACTGTATAAAGTCAGATATTTACTTTGAAATTATCAGATGGGGGAAGAATTAAGTGAGAGTAAAGAAAAAACAATACTATTCAAGAGTTTATAACTGGGGAGTCTGGGTCATGGGTACATAGGAATTCCTTATACAATTTTTTAATATGTTTGACATTTTCTATAATAAAAATTCAATTTAGAAAGCAAAATCATCTCAGAACATTTTTCAGACATAACTTCTTGATTACTCTTCCTATTTGTTGCATGATTTTTGTTGTTTTTCCATTTCCTTTATAGTCAACTTTTGGTAATTGATATGTATTCTGTGACAAGAAAAAAAACTGTATTCATTAGAATTTTTCCTAGAGAAAGAATAAAATAAACAGATCCACTCTGTATAGAATGTAACACTGTTAGCAAGCCTGAAGGCAAGCCTGAAGCCTGAAGGCAGAACAAAAAAAAAGGGGGGGGGGGGGATTTCTTGGTTACACCTGAAAGAGAATAAGGGCAGAAAGAGGAGGACAGTGAGCTGAGCAAGGCAGTGGCTGATGCCTATAATCTGGGAGGCCAAGGCCAGAGGATCACCTGAGCCCGGGAGTTTGAGACCAGTTGAGCAAGAGCAAGACCTGTCTCTACTAAACATAGAAAAATGAGCTGGATGTTGTGGTGAGGGCCTGTTGTCCCAGCTACTCTGGAGTTGGAAGCAGGAGTGTGAGGCTGTTGTGAGTTAGGCTGATACCATGGAACTCTACCCTGGGCAATATCAGGAGACTCTGTCTCAAAAATAATAACAATAATAATAATTAATTAAGAACAAAATTATCACAATTAAGAAATATTGATATAGCTTAAATATTACTGCAATGCATAACATTATAAAGGGAATCTTTAATAAAATATTTTTTAGTCCCTGCTAATTCTTTGATGGCTGTAAAAACAAGAAGAGAAAGAGGAAGAGGAAGAAGAAGGAGTAGTCGGGGGAGGACTAGAAGGAGGCAGAGGACAGAGGGAAGCATAACACATGTGCTAGCAAACACCAAAATATTCACTTTCTGGCCCATTACAGAAAAATTTTCCCAGTCCTTTCTCGAGTACCTTGCTGTGAAGTGGATGGTTTCCATACGGAAACTGAAAAAGGAGACAGATTGATCCGTGTTGGATGTTGCTGAGAAAATAAGGACACCCGGCATGGAAGAGGGAGTGTGGATGCTTAGAAAAATACAAAGACAACACAACATCTCAAAGTACGAGGAGGTCTTTAGAGTGTCGCAAACAACAGCAGTTAGCATTTGAACCATAGAAATTGCCTCCTTATGAGTTTCAAAATTATTTGCATAGATTATTAAATTTTTTGACATCTACATTTTCAGTTATATACCTCAACAACTGTTTGCATATTTTAAATCATTTTTACTTAACTTATCAGGTATTTGCATATTTTATTTATTTTTCCTAAGACACAATTTTCAGAATTAATGTCCATACTAACTAACTCATGTTTTCCTGAGTGGTTTTTTTTTTCTTTTCTTTTTTTTTTGCCTAGTTCATTAATTTCTTTTTTTAAAGATTTTAAAGAGCTTAAGGATATTCATACTGATTACCTATGAAATATTTTGGTGGGAAATTGTAATCCTTTTTGGATTAATTATTATAAATGGAGTAACATATCCTATTTACAAAATAGCTCTTGAGAAACATAAAGAATACAGTTACATAAAACAAGAAAAACTCTAGTCAATGATTTTAAAGGGAAATATATTACAAAGGAAATTATATGACTTCATAAATTCATAAATTTGCTTAAATCAAGGTTTGGAAGGCAGTTGTAAAAGTAACAAAATTGGCCACGAGTTGAAACTGTACTACTATAGACATCATTATTACATTCTTGTTATAGTTCATTATGCCGTTCTCTCTACTTATGTAGAAGATTGAGATTATACATAATTAAAATAAATGTAAATTTAAATATTCACTAAATAGAAAAGTTCTAAATTTCTAACTTGGCACCATGTTGTGAAGATACGTGAAAAGTTAATAATCTGACCTTTTTTCCCTCAATGTAACAACAAATTTATATGAACAAATTTGTGCTTGGTGATTTCAACCAAACACCATAGCCAAAAACAAAAATGAAACACAGATATCTGTCAGGGTTTGGGATTTTACACTACTTAAAAACCTAAGAAAAAGCTGAATGATTTTATGGATATTGGCAGAAGTCTCAAGACTCCTGGGTCATAGGAGTCTCATTATTACTCAGAATACAGCCAGCAGCATGAGCATGATGCTGCATCAGTTCCCCTTTTCCCACATCACAAAGGTGATGGGGGCTGTTACAAGGATGCAACACACACAATGGGTTTGCATCACAACTGCACTTGGGAACTTACCACTTTCACAGTAAGTATAAGCAAGTCTGACTTTGGAACCCACATGTACCTCTGACCCATGAATGTGCTATGACCCAGACTCAACAATTATGAAGTCTTGAACAATATTGTTGCATCTATACACTCATTCAATTCTTGCCCCCTCAACTCAATAATTTTCAAGTAAATACCTGACTTTATATAATTTCTCAAGGTTTCTCACTGTAAACATAACCCTTAAAAAAATGGCTTGGGAAGAGCAGTCAGGACCTTGCATTCTGGGAGTACTAGAATAACAAAAATGTGCAGAAATGCTCAGGGCCTGTGAAAGATTCCCTGTCCCATCAATCCACCCTCTGTCCTTATGTGTCTTGGTATCTGGTAAACTTTCACATAAGTATGTCACTCTGTTGGCCACTCTGAATAACTGACCATCAGAGGCTAGAACTAAAAAGCCATTCAATTTGTCCTGTGCAACATTTAATCAAAGCTACTATCAAAAAGGCCCCAAATAATGGGATGAAGTTAACCTGCAGTATTGACCTCAATCATGCCTTCCAGGGTCCTACACTCAGACAACTCTTCCAAGTGAGAACAGAAGACTTTATTTCATATATGTAGTCTAGTCTATGGCCAGTTTATTTTCCATTGCAACCCAAGCAAGGAGGTATAGACTGACCTGCTAATCTTTGGAGTCTGTTCCAGTAATTACCAAGGTCAATAGGTAGTCCAAAAACCAAACACCATCCCCAATAGAGAGACATTCCATGGGCCACTCTCAGCCACATACAAACATGTAACCCTGAGGCACAGGGAGCTCCTAACAGGATCTGTATTTAAACTTGATTTGGATCAGCATTACTTGCTTTGGTTACATCACATGGACACTGCCACTGAATTGTAACCTCCTTTACATGTACATGGCATAACCCAGACCTCTTAAGCATCAGAGAATCAACTGAATTTGTAATGAAATGAAACAAAGTTGTACAGGTCCACGTGTTTGTACATGTGTAAAAGGAGTCCATGATGACAGTGGCCATTGATGACATCGGGTGCAGCAGAGTAATTTAGGAGCAGCCATGTCTCTAGATTGCCAATTGCAGCTTCTGTTTTACTCAGGCTCCATTTTTGGATATGAGAGACAAAGGTATCATTAAGTGGCCCCCCCATACTGCCAGAATCTAAGACATTTCCACACAAGGTGCCAAAGTTGTTGCTCTCCTGCCCCATAAAATCAGTGGGTCCCACCTCAGTAATTACATCTTTGCCTGTTTTCAATCATCTTCATACCAACCTTTTATCTGGAAGATTTAGGTACAAGAAAGATATGGGAAGCATAATAATGAGCTCTCCAAAGATGGCAAAGATGTTATATTTAATGTGGCAAAATGGACTATACAGATGTCATTAAATTAAAGACCTTGAGATGGGAAGATATCCTGGATTACTGGAATGGGCCAAGTGTAATCCTTAAAAGAGGGAGGCAAGAGGGTCAGAGTCAGAAGATGTAACAACAGACCAGAGTCAGAGAAGTGAAGATACTATGCTGCTGGCTTTGAAGATGGAGGAAGGGGCCACAAGCCAAGGAATGCTGGTGGTCACTAGAAGCTAGAAAAGGCAAGGGGATAGGTTCTCTGATAGAGACTCCAGAAGGAATGTAGCCTTTCTACCACCTTGATGTTAGGCTGTTGGAACTCATTTCAGATTTCTGACCTCTAGAATTTTAAGATAATAAATTTGTGTTGTTTTAAGCTACTACATTTTTGGATCCTGTGGGAGCCACTGTAGGAGGAGAATTCAGCAAGCAGTGTACCCAATCAAGTGTCTTCCTGTTGGATTATATCAATCTAACAAAACAATTCAGATAACTGAGTAAGAATCAATTTTAATTCCTTAGGTCCCTTTTGACTACACTATCTCCTTTGGTTATACAAACCACACTATCCTGGGGTTGCCATAGAGGAAGAAAGACTTGTTATGTCCAGGAATGGTCAGTGTGGAATTCTAAATTTTCAAAATAGGCCCTATCCCTATACTCTTTCATCTTGATTATTCTTTCATACCTTTACTCTTTCATCTTGATTAGTATGAAAAATGGCCTCTTACCCATTTCTTCTCTTCATTTTCTGAAGACAGCCACAATTTATGACTACACTGTCTAACTAAGGTGTGGACCAGAAAGAGGTAAGAAAAGTATAGTCAGAAGTCTTTTCAAGTCAATTTTTGAGGAAGCCATTCTAACACTTAATACCAGATGCCTGAATACAGATCATGGAATTGGACACCTAAATTATTGCCTCATAATTGGACGACTTTTGTCACAAAGGGCATCACTGTCAGACTGAAAATAGTTTAGAAAGTCAAACATATGACACAAACTAGTCTCAAGAGCCACAACAATGTGACTAGAGTTGGCTGATTGGACTGGACATCAACATATCTTGAAAAGTATCAAGAGCAGTGAGACACCAGCAGTAGACACAAGAAGAGGTCCAAGTTCTGATGTAGTCGATGTGGCAGGAACAAACAGGGCTAATGCCTGTGGAATGCAACCTCAGTCACTGCAAGACACACAGGTCAAGCCTTGACAGGAGTCACAAGGCTGGCACATTCCCATGGTTTCTGCATTAAAAACATTTAACCCTTTATCTCATGCCCAGGCAATGATGGTAGATGCATTGCCATGTCTAGTATGATTATAAATCCAGGGGTCAGTGGAAGCAATCCAGACACTGCAGGCTTGATTTCAGATGGTCTCCTTAGCAAAAAGGCCCTCAATATGGACATCTAACGTGAATGACCTACACAGTTTGATCATCAGTTGTGGTTTAATTTTCATAGTTCATTCCCCAAGGGGGGAAAGTGTCTTTAAACTGTCAGTTTATAGCCTGTCATACAAGTGGCAGAGCAGATAGCAGACCAAATAGCTACATCATTGGTAATATCTAAAGTCAGTAAAAATATACGTTTTATCATGAAAAGAATTAGAGTTATGAGAATGGCCTTGAGTACTTCAGAGCAGCAGTTGAACAGCTACAGCAGCCCAGTGGACACCAACAGGTTTCCACTTAGCCAAACCAACAGTAAACCAAGCCCAGGCATTAATAACTTCCATGAATCAAGGGCCGCATTGAACCAGTGGTCTTACTTCAAGTGGCATAATGGAAATAGTTTCCCCAAAATGATAGCTGCCATTTTTCATCTACACTGAGATGATTCTGGAGCCAGGCCAATTGTATCCTTAACTACACAATTTCCATTTGATGAGTGAGGTATATTAGGCCTTTCTCTTACAAATTGTCAACTCCAAGCTAATCTACCCCAAAATGAGGACATCAAGCTATAGAGTCACAAAGCCTCTAGAGGTCAAGTGTTCAGCTTTCTTGACCCAGAGCCAATATGGGTCAATATCTCAGCAAAAGGATAATAACGTCCCCCCTTTTTAAAAAATAGGTACTTGGTGCCTGTGTCAGGTGTGGCAATGTTGTTACTAGGAAATTGCTTGTCTATGTCCTTTAAGTCCATAAAGCTGTGATTTCCATTTCTTCTCAGAGTTTATGTTCTCTTTGCTAGACTACTAGGATGGAAACAGAGATTACCTCTCCACATGCCACAGTTCCTAAATGGAAGAATCCCTTCTGGGCTTCATGAGAATTCACAGGACAAGCATGTGCAATATGAACCAAATTATACATTCAGCAGCAAAAGACACAACAGTGCACTGGATTGGCTCAAAGGTCCTCCCTACTAGGTCACCTTAATTCTCCTCCTTTGTGAAAAATGTTGCCCAAACCCCATCAGTTGAATCTGGGGAATTATTTTCTCCTATGGCAAAGTTCTCTACTGACATTTGGGACTGACTAATAATGTATTTCTTCAGGAGACTGTCCTGTGCACTGTAGGATGTTAAACGGTATCTCTGCTTCTACCCACTAGATGCTAATAAAGCACACATAAAGCACACATCCTCACTCCAGTTTTGACCTTCAAAAAATGTTGCCAGTGTTACATGTCCTTGGTGGAGGGAGGGTATAAAATTTCCCTGGTTGAAAAACACTGTTCTATGAGAATGTGGACCAAGAAATTAATAGGCATATCATGGGCTCTAGCAATAGCTGCTGAAAGTACAGGAAGTGAAGGGGATACAGGTGGAAGAGAGGAACATAGGCTGTCGAAAACGGCTTTGTTTATCCTCTGTTTCTTCAAACCAGGCTCAATGTGATTCCCTTCCCCTTTGTCACTGCAGCTCACCCCACAGTCCTTAGTGTCTTTAGACACCCTTGAACCCAGCACCCTTTCATTTCCATCCATGACTCAGTAGGGTATGACCTACATTCAACAGAGCTAAAAAATATTTGCGTTTATGTTCTCCTTAAAGTTTCCCAGCATATTCAGATTTTTCCTTAAAGCAGCTGAGGCTAAGGTATACAGGAAGGGTCTAGGATTTTATCTTACATACAAGCTAATGATTTAGCCTGTTATTGTTTCATGGATGTTGGCAGAAGACATGAGGCTAGCAAGTAGAATGAAAATAATGTTGCATCTATTTCCCTTTGCCCCCAAATCCCATAGAGATAACAGGTAGGGGCCCATGTGGAATGCTATTGCATACTGTGAATTTGCTTTATAGCTGATGGAAAATGAGGTTGAAGAATCCACTTCTTGTATCGTAACTTGACAACATGTCATAAAGAAATAGCCAGAATGAATAATTAAGAGACTAAAGGATAGAAAACATAAGAGACAAAGAGGTCTTATATTAAGACAGTCCTGTAGCATATGCAGAAAGAAAGGAGACAGAATGGGAAAGAATAGTTAAAGAGACAATAGTTAATTTTTTTCAACTATGCTGAAATACATTAAGCCACAGATTCAAAAACTTCTATGAACCTCAAAAATATATAAAAGAAATATAAAGGAAATTCAAACTAATGAAAACCAAAGGCAACAGAAGACTATAAAAGTAGCCAGGGACAGATTATCTTCACAGCAGAAAGATTGAGGCTGACAATGGACTTCTTACTATGGAAGACAAAAGACATAGGTAGATATGTCTTCTAATGGGTAGATATTTTTTTTTGATGTTTCTCTATGCTTTATTCTCACTGATGGCCTAATGGATCACATTTTTTTTTAAATTAAATCATAGCTGTGTACATTAATGCAATCATGGGGTACAATGTGCTGGTTTTATATACAATTTGAAATGTTTTCATCTAACTGGTTAACTTTTGGTACATACATCTTTCTTATAATGTGATTTTTGGTCTTCTGGATATATACCTAGGACAGGAAATATAGCATTGAATGGCAGGTCTATTTTTAGATCTCTAAGTATTCTCTAAACATCTTTCCAAAAGAAGCATATTAGTTTGCATTCCCACCAGCAATGTAGAAGTGTTCTCTTTTCTCCACATCCACACCAACATCTCTGGTTTGGGGATTTTGTGATGTGTGCTAATCTTGCTGGGGTTAAATGATATCTCAAAGTAGTTTTGATTTGCATTTCTCTGATGATTAAGGATGATGGACTTTTTTTCATCTGTCTGTAGGCCATGTGCCTGTATTCTTCAGAGAGGTTTCTCTTAAGTCCCCCTGAGATGGGATCACTTGTTCTTTTCTTGCTAATATGTTTGAGTTCTCCGTGGATTCTGGTTAATAAACCTTTGTCGGAGATATAACCTGCATAACAGCTCTCATAACCTCCCATTCTGAGAGCTGTCTGCTTGTTTTACTTACTGTGTTTTTGGCTGTGCAGAGTTTTTTAGTTTGATCAGGTCCCAGTAGTGTATTTTTGATGTTGCTTTGCTGATATTTTTAAATGCTGAAAGAAAATAATTGCAAACAAAGAATTTAATATTTAGAAAAAATCCTTCAAGAATACCAGTAAATGGCTAGGCTCAGTGGGTCACACCTGTAATCCCAGCACTCTGGGAGGCTGAGACCAAAGTATTGTATGAGTTCAGAAGTTCAATACCAGCCTGAGCAAGAGTAAGACCCCATATCTACTAAAAATGGAATAACTAGCCAGGCATTGTGGTGGATACCTGTAGTTCCAGCTACTCAGGAGGCTGATACAAGGGAATAAATAGCTTGAGCCCAAGAGTTTGAGATCGTTGTGAGCTACAAAGCCATGGCACTCTACCCAACTGTCTCAAAAAAAAAAAAAACACTGCCAGTAAAAGGAAGGCACTTTTCAACAAATTAAACCTAAGAAAATCTGTCATCAGCAGATTCACACTAGAGGAAATACTAAGGAGTATCATTCAAACAAGAGAAAGTAATCCCAGAAGAAAAACTGGACATACTGGAAGGAAAAGGAACAAAAAAAATGGTAAACATATACTTAAATATAAAAAGTAACTTTATAAAACAATAATAATAATGCCTTGAAGAGTTAGAATCTGTGATTATAAAATACAAGATAACAATGGCATAGAAATCAAAAGGAGGGTAAATGTAGTTAGAAGTTATAAGAACCTGGCATTATCCAGAAAAGAGTAAAAATAACAATAACCTCAAAGATTAATACTTTAATATCTTGGGTAAACATTAAAATAATATCAAAAGAGATCTAGGGAAATAATAATAATAAATCCTCAGGGCCCTCAAAGTCAGAATTTACCATTGTCATTTTTGGACCCATCATACCAAGGTCCTAGCAAAGCCAGTTTTTTGAACAAATAATTTTCTCCTCACTACTCTAATTCAGATAATTCAGTAAATGTGAATTTAAGGGACAAAGGGTACATTTATTAATTCCTTAATGTTTTGTTCTTAATATTTATTCTTTTAATGCTCAACATCCTCTCAGCTTCTCATGAACAGATGTGTTTACTGCACATTCACATCCTTGTCAACAGAGGGCAGTAGGTGACCATCATCTTGTCCAGTCAGTCTTCATGGGACTTCCCAGGATGAACTTAGAAGAAACAAAATATATCTTTCTGTGGTGTTGGTGTTTCCTTCCACCAAGCATTGGGGGGGGGGGGGGGGGGAGAGAGAAAGCTAGGATATTCTGTTTTAAAATTACTTAAAATGACATAGCAAAGCAATCTTTTCATAAACTGAAAATAGAAATGACCCAAATTAGTGACAATTTACTTCCTTTAAATTTCACTCTCATTTATCAATGTTACCAAATCATTTTCTTGAAAAAAATTAATCAGTAGCAGCAGCCTCAGAACACGATTTTTTAGCTCACGGTTTAAGGGACCAATCCTGCAAAAAACTTCCCTCTCCACCCTGAATTAAAACCCAAAACCCCCATCCTGCCAGGCGTGGTGGCTCACACCTGTATCCCAGCACTTTGGTAGGCTGACGAAAGAGGATCAGTTGAACCCAAGAGTTCAAGACCACCCTGGGCAAAAAGCAAGACCCCACCCCTATACTGTCTCTACAAAAAAAAATTTTTAAACACAATCAGAAAATATTCTATAAATTAGCATGTGTGAAAGAAGGTACTGCACATGGAGGAATTATGTGCCAATCCTGAAACTCATACTCAACCTCCTCTGATTTCCAACACCTCCATCTCCCAGAATGAGAACTATCTTTACCTGGATGAGCCTAAATTACCAGGGCTGTGGCAGAGATTTCTGAACTGTAATCAGGGAGAACAAGTCCTGAAAATAAGAATAAGGAATTCTAGACTCTACAGTGATAGAACAAAGTTGCCTCCTAGAATACTTAAGTCTCTATCCTTTGCTGCAAAGAACAAATAATTTATAAGTTCAGGGTCTCTGCCGATTTTGTTGTATAAATGTTAGAAACAGAAGCTGTGGCGTGAGACCAGCCTTTATTCAATCCCCCAAGATCACCATTTATAAATGGAGTTTTATGAACCAAAACAAGTTGTGTAACTACTCTGAATCTCAGTTTCCTCACCTGAGATGGCAAAAGTAGTGTTACCAGCCTCAAAGGTGGTTGTGAAGAAGGTTAGGAACAATGATGGAGACATAGTGGGCTTCAGCTATAAGTGGTAAGAAGTTTGCATAGTGAGGCAGGAAAACCCGTCAGTGTATGGAGTAATGGGAAAACAAGAGGAGAAAGAGTGCAGAGAAAGGGCCTGAAAAAAGAGGGATCAAAGAGGGAAGAGGTAAATCACAAGAGTAGCAGGCTGAGCCAAAGGAAGGTTAAAATTTCAAAGAAGATTAATCACAAGTGTTAGCAAGGACAGGAACAGAAGAAAGGCCCCTGGCTTTTGAGATGTGCACATCACTGGGGACATGTCCAAGAGCAACAGAGTAGACTCTACTCAGTAGAGGAACAGGAGCTATTCATGGGTTTGGCCAGTGTGCTTACTAACAAATCTCAATTCCCTGTACAGCTCTGATTTAATTATTTTCTGTCAAGGATTATCAGTTGTTCTGTGTATGTTGTCATTGAACATTAAGACATTTTGCTTTCTGGAGGGCTGCCTCATTGAGAACTGAAATTTAGCTGGATGTGTCCTCACTCTACTCTCCAGCCTTCATCCACTCTCACCTCCCTCCTACTGTTAACTCCCAAGGAGAATCTCATATTATTTTTTAGGGTTTGTGGTGAACCTTTGGCATATATATGGTGGACAATCAAGGAAAATTTGTTCAGTTACTAATGTGAATGTAAGGGATCTAGGAAGTGGGTGGGAATAAACTCTACTTTCCCATTGGAAATATAGTAAATTACTCCCTCTTTCAAAATTAAATATAACTAGGGTACTGTTGTACCCTGTAGAATAGTGTAACAAGGAAAGTGGGCTTGGGACATGCTGGACTGAATCTCAGCTGTGGCACATTGCACTCCTGCAAGCCAGGTGATAGTCTTCATCTGTAGACAGCTCAGCGCCCATAGCTCAGTGGCTAGGGGCAACTGCCACATACACCGGAGCTGGAGGGTTCAAACCCAGCCCAGGGCTTGCTAAACAACAATGACAACTATAATAAAAAAGTAGCCGGGCCTTGTGGTGGTCTCCTGTAGTCCCAGCTACTTGGGAGGATGAGGCAAGAGAATTGCTTAAACGCAAGAGTTTGAGGTTACTGTCAGCTATGACGCCATAGCACTCTACCGAGGGCGACACAGTGAGACTCTGTCTCCAAAAAATAAATAAATAAATAAAATAAATAACCAAAAGGGCTTAAGCAGAGTAGGGGAGCAGTAAATAAACAGTAGTAGTGAGTATTAGTATTGGCTATTACTTACCCTATAAATTGCTTATTCAGAAAGCTACAATAATTTTCCAAATAATCTGGGCTTGAAAACTCATTACCCTTCATCTAGAAAGATCTAATCACTTCTTTGAACTCAGTTACACCTGAAGGGGCACAACTCCAGCAAAAGTCAAAGGCAGGGCTTGAGGAAGGCCTACTCAGTGCCATTTCTCTGACTTCAGATCGCTGAACGACATGCATTTATAAAGTGTTGTTACACTTTCTAAAAAAAATTTATTTGCAGAACTTTTGCAACGAAAATGTTCAAGTCCTATCCCGACCGCGTGACCCAGACACTCACTTGGCATGCTTGGCTCACACAATTTAAGGCTAGATGACCACAAGTATCAGGGCAGCCAGATAATGAAGCCTCCGCAGTTCGGGCCAAATCTTTTTTCTTTTTTTAAAGCTCCATTTCTGCCCCACCCCCTTCGGCGCTAGGCAGTCTTACCCTATGTCCCCAAGTGAGTGACAGGCAGCCTTGCCCCAGGCCTTGGGCGGGCAGAAGCTGCCCAGGCCGGAGAGAGAGTCAGGCCGCTTCCTGCGGCTGTACTAATGGCAGCCCCCACGTCCAGCTGAGGGCCAAGTTCCTCCGGCCACTAGGAGGCGGGGGCGCTCGGCAGGCACCGCCCCCTCCAAGGTCCCGGGCCCACGACCCCTGCCCAGCCCAGCCCCGCCCAGCCCCGCTGCTGGCCCGGCCCCGCCCCTGCTCCGCCCACCGTCCGGCGGTCCTGAGGGCGGCGGGGGGCGGAGCGCGGAGGCCGCTGCTGCACCGCACAGAGCGATCTCCGCTACGTGGTCCCGGCCCGCCGGTCGCGGGAGCTCCACGGTGCAGTCCGCGGTGAGTACCGGCTCGGCCCGACCGACGTCCCCGGGCGGGAGCGCCGGTCACCCCGAGGGCTGTCGGTGCGGGCCTTCACCGCGGCGCCCGAGACAGAGCGTCTGGGGGAGGGGGAGAGACCCGAGGGGAGGCCGAGGGGGAGAATCGGGGACTTGTTTTGGGGGATTGACCTCTCAGCTCCGTTCCCAGCCTGTGTCAGGCCGGGGGAACCTGGGAATTGGAAATGGCTTTCCCGGCCCCTCTTAGCCTTGGCTCTGCGTGCTGTCCGGGGAGTGAGTCCTCGCGGAGCATGTGTGGCCGGCACTGCGAGTCCTAACGCGGAGCGCGCGGCCCACTCGGAGGCTTCGCGCAGGCCGGGCTGGCTACGTGGAGACATCGACGCCCAAGTTGTACCGGCAATGTACTGCAAGGAATAAAGGGAAAATGAGTGCGGGAGAGGGACCCCTCAAAGGAAGGACGGGTAGATCCAGAAATCGAGAAAGGAGCTCGGGCTGCCTTTCCATTTCAGCCAGCACATACATCATAATGGCATCTTCCTTCCTGTAACACCGTAACCCTCCTCATAAGGGGGATGACCTTTAGGACAGAAGTTTCCAAACATTTCTGGAGACTCAGTACCCCTTTACACTCTTAGAAATTAGTATCCTAAAGGGGCTTTGGTTTATGTGGGGTTGTATCTGTTGGTATTTTCCATATATATAAATAAAATTGATAATTTTTTACTTTTTTTACTAATATTTTACTATATTTAATTATTTATTTAAAAATAATAGTAGGCTAATTATATCTTAAGATACATTTATGAACAAAAAAACTTTTCTAAAACAGAAAGTTCTATCTTTTTGCAAGTGTCTTTAACATCAGGCATAATGGAAGGCTGCTAGCTTCTTGTGTCAGTCTGTTGAGGTATCACATTGTCATATAGCCTCTGCAGACCTCCACTGTATGTTCTTAAGTACATGAGAGTATAAAAAGCAAATAAAAAATTATAAAAGTATTCTTATGAAAATGGTTTTCACCTTGCATATCCCTAGGAGTTCTCTGTATCACACTCTTAGGACCAGTGTTGTAGGAAATGCTTTAGCAGGCGTCCTCAAACTTTTTAAACAGGGGGCCAATTCTCTGTCCCTCAGACCATTGGAGAGCCGGACTATAGTTAAAAAAAAAAAAAAACTATGAACAAATTCCTATGCGAACTGCACATATCTTATTTTGAAGTAAAAAACAAAACGGGAACAAATACAATTCACACCAACTCATGTGGCCTGCGGGCTGTAGTTTGAGGACCCCTGCTTTAGAGGCTTATTTCATTGGGGCAGCTTCTTCTTTCTGATCCTTCCTTCCTCTGAATGAAAGCACACACCACCCTATCCTATGGAGGTGCAAACCTTCAGTATCTGCGATCAAGATTAACCTCACTTGGAAACCAAGTACTGGGTCCTGACATAAGGGAGTGATGAACCTTGCTGGCCTCTTCCAAAACCCGCACATCTCTTTGGTGGTTTCTGTGCCTGCAGAGCTGACTTGTCTGTGCTCAGAGTTATAGCAGTGATATGGCAAACAGAAATGTGTATGGGGAGGCTATGCCAAGTGTGTAGGGGTCAGGGTGAGAGTTGCTAAATAATCAAGAGATTATTTCCAAAAGAACAGGGAGGCATGCTTTAGTATGCCTGCATGTTCATTTCTATTTCCAGTTGTGTGGCTGTTAGCCTTGAGTTTATCAGAAAATAATTCCCAATCTTGGTTCTTTCATTTTCTACTTTCAGAGGTGTGTCACTGTGAGTGGTTGTTCCTCAGCCCCTGCCAGAAAGCAGCATCTAACATCTTGGTGTCTGGTAGGTGGACTTCTTCACCAGATTCTTTGCTTGGCTTCGTGCTGTCTCCAAACAGGCTCAAGATAGGTATTACAGATGGATATACAAAGGAAAAAATTCTGCCTCCCCCCCTTTACTTCCTTCATCCACAGAGCCCCTGTGCTATGATGGAGCAGCTTCGATGCTACAGCTGATACTGATGAAACATTGCACTAACATGAGCATGCTGTGCATTGTTGCACAGTCCACAGATGGGAGAAAGGAATGGAATCTAGATTCTGAGCATCTGCTTTGTTCTCTATGTAAAACTTCCACTTTGATGGTGGGGTCTCATTCCATATTCCTTCAGTAGAAGTTTATTGACCTGTTTATCATGTGCCCAGTTCTATAGCAGATGCCAGGAAAGTAGTAAGCATAAAAGATGCAGTCCCAGTCTTTCTGGAGCTTATGATCTAACAGTTTAGGTAACTGCCAGTTAATTGAGATAGTCCATTGTCAGAGTGTTTACATGTTCCAGAATGAGGAACAACGCTCCTCACCAGCAGTGTGCTTCCGAAGAAACTAGAATCCTTAACTGTAAAAATGATGATAAAAACCAACATTTATGCCTGGCAGAGAACTTCCTTTGCCTTCTTACCCCTGTTCTTTTATAGAGGACATTCTTTTACCTCCAATGAGGTAGCCAGACTCTGCCCAGGGAAGTTACCTCCAACCTGGGACACTTTGAGTGGGATACTTTATCAGCTCTCTGGACTTCAGTGTCTTTCACTTTAAAGTGACAGATGGTCCCTCAACTTGGGAAATTGCGTCCGAAGAAACCAGTGGCTTAGTAGAGCTGGTTTATACTAGCTTTTATGCTTATCTCTTCCCAACTCCTTGTTCAGTGGCAACACATTTTCTAGGCTGACATCATAGGAATACTTACACCATGGAAATCAGCAAATATTATAGATCAGGGTCTTTTTTCCTCCTAGAGAACACACTGTTAAACATTTACCAGTACACTCTGCTATTGTCAGAGCTTAGGTGCTTTTGGTTAATTTTGTTTTGTAATAGAAAACAGATTGTTCAGCCTGGGTAAGATATTGGATATAAAGTATGTGACTCAAGTCCTCCAAAATTTTTGATAGGGAAAAAACAATCTGTTTTCACCATATCCTAAAATACAGATCAGCAAACTTTTTGTGTTAAGGGGGAGATTGTGAATATTTTAGACTTTGTAAGTTATACAATTTGTGTTAAAAATACTCAGCTCTATTGTTGTGTAAAAGCATCCATGGACAATATGCCAACAAGTAAGCTTGGCTGTGTTCCAGTACAACTTTATTTGTGAAAACAGATGCTAGGCCACAGTTTGTAGACCCTGTCCTAAAATATTAGAGCAGGAGTCATGTTTCAAGGAGGTAGTTTCATGGAAAAGGAGATTCTTCAGGATTTTTTACATGAATACTAAGGACTTGAATTTCTGAGACAAATATAGTTGGAAATAGAAACTGCAAAGGATTTGGAGTCAGTTGTAGAAGAATTCGTAGTAGGTCATTTAAAGGAAGGCCAGGTATGTTCAAGTTTTGAAGACAGCCATGGAAAGGTCTTTATTCCCAATTCCCACTCTAGAGCCATCTCAGACATTATGCTGGGATGGATGGACCTGCATTCTAACCTGGTATGTGAATTTGTGTGTTCTTATGTCAAAACCAGTAGTGCCTCTAACAGCTGCCTGATTCCAGGGACAGAGAAAAAGGAAGGAAAATCCTCCTTATACTTGTGTATTATACACTGTATATGCACGGTGTGTGTATATATGCGTATATGATATTTGTATATCTACATGTACGTAAGTTGCATGCATGCATGATTATATATTCCATATATTTAAAGTAGCCTCCTAAATCTTTGGAAGACAGACATACCAAACTATTAACAGTTACCAGTTCTGGGCAATGGAATGAGCTGGAAGGAAGGCAGGGGACCTTGTTAATTTTTGTAATACCAGATGTCTTCCTATCCTGCAGAATTCATGTATTGCTTTTACAATTTAAAAACAAAAACCTGAAATCCCAATAATTGATAATTTAGGAAAATAAGATTATCCCTCTGATAAGAATGCTACCACTACCCTCCTCCCCCAATAAAACAGAGTATTTTAATACTCTGGTATTGAACTAGTATATATAATACTAGTAAATATTAACTCCAGATAATATTGAGAGCAAGCCTGTCCAGCCAAAACATTTTATTAAAAAATAGTAATTAAATAATAGGTCAAGGTATTCCTTAATGGGCCATTATGCAACCCTGAAACTGGTGTTGAAAATTGCCGTGGTACAGTTTTTAAACTAAATGACACAGGAATATTTCCCCCATGGTCCTATATTTCTGAGGAGACAAAAGACTTGAGCGTGAGTGTGCAGCTGTGGGGACAGAAGCAATGGGTGTGCCAAAATGTTGAATGGCTTTCACTTGGTGGTGGAGTACTTTTTACATTTTCTTCACTTTGCTTATCAGTATTTTTAGCATGAAGAAATATTAAATTTGACATGACCAAGATAAACTACTACAATTATTTTTACACATAGTAGATTGAGGACAGCAGCCTCCATTTCTCCTAGGCTGCCTGACCACCAACTTGCCTGGGAGGAGGCCTTTGCCCCCCTCTTTCTCCCAGTGGGAAGTGGAAGACACGTGAGGAGTGTGCGACATGGGGAACTGAAAAGGGGCACACTGACCATGAGGTCAGTCACGTTGTGCTTTCTGCTTTCCCCATGGAGTGTGTCCACCCTCAAGCCCCACTGTCTTACCCAGTTGACCTAAACATTAGAAAGTTCTTCCTAGGATTGGCACCATCACCTGAGGAGCCTCAGCTGACCATTTCCCTAGCTCGATGGCCTTCATTTCTTTCTTTTTTAGGCTGTTTTTTGTAGAAAATCTCATCTATAAAAAGAAATGGAGAAAGAGTGTAACAGCTCCGACTGTTATGTACATTAATAATTGGCCAATTATGTTCCCTTGTGCTTTTCTCAACCTCACCTCTTTTTCCCTCTGCACTAGGTGGCATCTTCATTTTTCGGCTGTATAAATTAACACAAAAACCTATTTTTTATTAGGTCTTCTTATTAGTAAGCATGCATCCACTGATACAGCAGAAATCTTTACTACTCTGCCCTGTGTCAGCCAAACTCAATCACTGAATGGTCCTTGAACACTTGCTGTGTTATCCCCTCTTTCTCCTTTTCTATCTGCTCTTCCCTCTGCCTGCACATTTAACTTCTCTTGAATTCCAGTTGTCTGCCTCCTTCCTTTGACCTTCCTTATGAGCTTTATATTATTGTAATTATGTGCTTATCTCAGTCTCATTGTTAGCTTGTAATCTTCATAAAAAGGAGTGTTTTCCTTATCTTTCTTTCTCTTTGGATGCTTAAGAATGCTTAAGGCAAAGAAGATACTCAAGAAATACCTGCTAAATTAATTAGAATTGATCAAGTTCACTAGGGAAAATTTTTGAGTATAAAAGCAATCCTCATGTTCAAAAAAAAAGTTCAAATATTACCTAAGACCAAGAACATTTTGTCTCACTTGCATGGATTTTTAAGAATTGTGATGAATGGCCGGATGTTGTGGCGGGCACCTGTAGTCCCAGCTACTTGGGAGGCAGAGTCAGGAGACCCGCTTGGGCCCAGGAATAGGAGGTTGTTGTGAGATGTGATGCCACGGCACTCTACCCAGGGTGACAGCTTGAGGCTCTGTCTCAAAAAAAAAGAATTGTGATGAAAAAAATCTTTCACTTTGAGCCAGTATGAAAAGGTGTCTCTCTTTTTTTTTTTTTTCTTTTTTCTTCATTTTTTGGAAAGAAGTATGTGGTTTTAGGAAGAAAGAGGGAATCTTGGCTATTGCAGCAAGTACAGAGTCTGATTTTAAGTGTAGATTGGAAACCAGAGGGCTTTGGGATTAGATGTTGCAAACATGCGAAGACACGAAGTCATCCTTCTAAGCATGTCATTGAGAGACAGAACAAGTTCATGTACCTCTTAATGCATAGAACTACTAAATGATATCACACTCTCTGAGCAATTTGTTTCTTAGATTCCTCATGTTTTGCTTTAGTCTTCATTGTCAAAACTTAAATACACCTTAGCTGCATCAGCAGGGCTTTCTGTGCATTAGTGCTGGCATAGTTTTCTCTCATTCTCATGTCTTGACCTAAGGAGACCTCTGGACATACCCATCTTTGGATATTGTGACTTGCCTGCGCCATTGCCCAGACATGTATGGAGTGCTTAATTATTAAATACTCTTCTTCCGGTCCAGTCCTGCTAAACAACAATGACAACTACAACAGCAACAAAAAATAGCCAGGCATTGTGACAGGTACCTGTAGTCCCAGCTACTTGGGAGGCTGAGGTAAGAGAATCATTTAAGCCCAGGAGTTTGAGGTTGCTGTGAGCTGTGATGCCACAGCACTTTACTGAGGGTAACATAGTGAGACTCTGTCTCAAAAACTAAATAAATAAAATAAAAGTTATCTATTGAGGCCAGTTGCGGTGGCTCATGTCTGTAATCCTAGCACTCTAGGAGGCTGAGGCAGGTGGATTGCCTGAGCTCACAAGTTCAAGACCAGCCTGAGCAAGAGCAAGACCCCATCTCTACTAAAAATAGAAAAAACTAGCCAGACGTGGTGGCACATGCTTATAGTCCCAGCTACTTGGGAGGATGAGGCAAGAGGATTGCTCAAGCCCAGTAGTTTGAGGTTGCTGTGACATCACAGCACTCTACCCAGGGCAGCAGAGTGAGGCTATCTCAAAAAAAAAGAGGTACCTATTGAACAAATTTTGCTACAATCAGGAATATTTTAGAGAACTTAAAGTTGACTTTCTGGTATTCACATATGTACCTTAGAGCCATAAATATTGTTTTAAAGTGAGATTTAAATCTGTTTTAAATCCACTTGGTTAGTTTGAATCTTCATATGTGAAATGACTGAAAAATGATCTTACTTGTTCTCCCTGTTGGGAGGCAGCGTGGTGCAAGAGAGTTGGCTCTGGCCTCAGGAGGGCCAGGTTTGGCTCCTAGCATGGTCACTTACTGCACATGAGACCGTGGCAAGTTACTTAACTCCTCAGATCCTGTCTCCTCACATGTAAAATGGGGCAGTGATGCTGTTGTCAGGAAGTTGCTAGGGGACTGCCATAGACATTGTGGGACAGGTACCGAGCCTACCACATGCACTCAGCATGTCCCCAGGCTGCAGTGCTTCTGAGTAGCAGCAAGAGATAATGCCAGTGTCTTGCTGCTGTTCTTCCCAATTTCTGTCCCAGCCCAACCTGCTGAGCTCCAGGCACATAGGCAGCTGCCCACTGCACGTCTACATCCAAAGCCAGCATGTCTAAAACCAGCATCCCAGTCCTCATCTAGTTTATTGGCTCTGCTGGTTTGCTCACATGAGAAACAGGAGCTATTTGAGACCTTCCTTTCTTCCTCACCCACCTACAGCTCATTCTGCCTTCACAGCTCTCCCTGGGATTTCCCCCCTCCTACACCTCCTCATCGCCTCTGCTGTCTTAACTGCCATGGCACTGTAACCTGCCTCTGTGACACCAGTCTCACGCTCTTCCCTGAGTCAGTCCACCCCACTACCAGAGCGAGCTCCGATTAATCTGTGATTATCAAATCTGGCCATGAAGATTGCAGCTCAGAGTCCTTTAATAGTGCCTCTTATCTTCAGCATAAATCAGAACCTTTCAGCAATCTGTACCTTGCCTCATCCACCTCATGTATCCTGTGCTTTATCCAGATGGAACTACTTGATGACTCCCACATGTCGCACTTTTATGCCTTTCCATGTATTGCTTCCTCTGCAGAACATTCCTTTAGTGAGTCCCCACTTCTGTGTAATTCTGGAAGGCTCATGCATGAAGTTGCCTGTCCCCAGAAGCCTTTCTGACCCCTGAATTAGGTTCTATCCCTGGATGCTGCTGCTTCAGCCTCCATGCACTGTGGCTGTAGCACGGACTGCATGATATTCTGATTATCTCCTGACCAAACTCCTTTCTCAGTGAGTGAGTGAAGGAGGATGGGGGCTTTTATTACTTCATACCAGGTCTGTAAACCTCAAATGTATGGATGAATCTACATCAGTCCCTTCCCTTAGTCTAAAAAGGCCCAGGAACCAGGTGTGTGAAGGTCTAATGTTGTTCTGTTGTTCCTCACATCTTTGACCTCATGAAATGGACTTTTCCTGTAGAAGCCACACCACTGTGTGAGCCATAGGGGTGGAGCAGAGCAGAGCTGCTGAAGAGCTGGGCTCTGGGGTCTGATGGACTTGAATTGGAGTTCTAGTTCCCTGCCCAACACACCTATGTAATTGGTAAATAAAAAGGTTGCCATGGGGCGGCGCCTGTGGCTCAAAGGAGTTGGGCACTGGCCCCATATGCCGGAGGTGGTGGGTTCAAAACCCAGCCCCGGCCAAAAACTTCAAAAAAAAAAAAAATTGCCATGCCAAGCTTCGGGGAAATTTGTTAGTATGGGCCATCATCCCTGAGTCCAGTCAATTCTGAGGCCCTGAAGAGACCAGCTTGACAGGCAGGTGGGGATACTTGGCCTTGGAAACTTGGTGAATTCACAGAAATACAGGTGACTCATTTGAAACCTCTGGTGACCAGACATCTTTTCTTTCTAATTCCTAAAGTTTGAGCTTAAAAACTTCATTGCCGGCTGAGCTCAGTGGCTCATGCCTGTAATCCTACCACTCTGGGAGTCTGGGGTGGGTGGATTGCACTGAGTTATAGGTTTGAGACCAGCCTGAGCAAGAGCGTGACCCCATCTCCAAAAATAGACGGGTGTCGTGGCGGGTGCCTGTAGCCCCAGCTACTTGGGAGGCTGAGGCAAGAGAATGGCTTGAGCCAAGAGTTAGAGGTTGCTGTGAGCTCTGATGCCCCAGCACTCTACTGAGGATGACAAAGTGAGACTCTGTCTCAAAAAAAAAAAAAAAGTTCACATTCATGATCTACAAAATTAATTCAAGAGCTTGAAGAAATCACGCAGATTTCTTTTTTTTTTTTTCTTAAATTTTTATTAGATCATAATTGTATACATTGGTGCAATCATGGGGCACAATGTGCTGACTTCATATACAATCTGAAATATTTTCATTGAACTATTTGACATAGCCTTCATGGCCTTTTAATCACTATATGAAGACATTTATATTCTACATTCAGTAATTTTCACTTGTACCCTTGTAAGATGCACTGTAAGTGTGATCCCACCAATCACCCTCCTCCACCCATCCTCCCCCCTCCCTTTCCCTCCCTTGCCCCCTCCCCATTTCTTGTGCTATAATTGGGTTATAGCCTGCATATGAAAGCTATAGATTAGCTTCATAGTAGGGCTGAGTACATTGGATACTTTTTCTTCCATTCTTGAGATACTTTGCTAAGAAGAATATCTTCCAGCTCCATCCATGTAAACACAAAAGAGGTAAAGTCTCCATCTTTCTTTAAGGCTGCATAGTATTCCATGGTATACATGTACCACAGTTTATTAATTCATTCGTGGGTCGATGGGCACTTGGGCTTTTTCCATGACTTAGCAATTATGAATTGGGCTGCAATAAACATTCTGGTACAGATATCTTTATTGTAATGTGATTTTAAGTGATCCGATCTCAGGGTGGGAAAAGAACTGAAAGAGAAACTTTTCTAAAGAAGTGAGGCGCACAGCCTACAAGCACATGAAAAAATGCTCATCATCCTTAATCATCAGAGAAATGCAAATCAAAACTACCTTGAGATATCATCTAACTCCAGTAAGATTAGCCCACATAACAAAATCCCAAAACCAGAGATGCTGG
>CAUYRH010005001.1:0-60183 GCA_963574655.1 Perodicticus potto
TTTTTTCAGCTTGGTTGTTGTTAGTGTAAATAAAGGCTACTGATTTATGAGTGTTGATTTTGTAGCCTGATACCTTGCTGTATTCCTTGATCACTTCTAAGAGTTTTATAGTAGAAACCCTGGTGTTTTCCAGATATACAATCGTATCGTCTGCAAAGAGTGAAAGTTTGATCTCTTCTGACCCTATGTGGATACCCTTGATTGCCTTTTCTTCCCTAATTGCAATGGCTATAACTTCCATTACAATGTTAAAGAGCAATGGAGACAATGGGCAACCTTGCCTGGTTTCTGATCTGAGTGGGAATGAATTCAATTTAACTCCGTTCAATACAATATTAGCTGTGGGTTTGCTGTAGATGGCCTCTATCAGTTTAAGAAATGTCCCCTCTATTCCCATTTTCTTTAGTGTTCTGATCATGAAGGGATGCTGGAGCTGGAACACATCCTCCTTAGCAAAGTATCTCAAGAATGGAAGAAAAAATATCCAATGTATACAGCCCTAATATGAAGCAAATTTATATCTTTCATGTGAAGGCCACAACCCAATTATTGCACAAGAAGACTGGGAAAGGGGAGAGGGAAGGAAGAGGAGGGAGAGGGTGGGGGGAGAGAGGATAAAGGGCGAGAACACACTTGAGGTGCATCTTTGAAGGGTCAGGAGAAAACTACTAAATGCAGAACAAAAAATGTTTTCACACAGTAAATGAGAAAATCTCATGAATGTTATGTTGAACAGGCGGATGAAAATATCTCAGATTATATATGAAACCCGCACACTGTATCCCATGATTGAACTAATGTACACAGCTATGATTCAATAAAAAATAAATAAAATAAATAAAATAAAAAATAGAAATAGATGGCAAAATCGAAATTTTTATTCTCTTAATGGTGTCCCACCTGGAGACTTTAAACCTAAGAATGAAAGAATTCTCTCCAGGAGGTGGCCTCAAACATCTTTCAGAAGCTTGGGGAGGACCCCAAGTTTTCAGAGGCATTAGAAGGTGCTCCCTGTAGCCTAAGCACTGTCAGGACTAATTATGAAGACTGTGAATCGCTGAACCCGTGGCTGCTTCTCAGCCACCATCACTCACTCACTGTTTGTAGGGACTTTCAAAAAACCCTGGTAAGCACCAGCTGCGAACAGCAGATGCTATGTGCCTGACCTGAGAATTGCACTTTTCCCTCTTACCATCCCCACATTTTATGGAGACATAGACAGGTTAAATAACTCCAAAGTCACAGGTCATGAGAACAAATCACATTGGATCCAGACAGGGTAACAATAAACAAAATAACAATAAAACAGTTACTCTATAACTCATTTTGCCCTTGGGGCACTAAAAGATGGAGGGGCATTTCCCAAATGTTTCACCATCTTTCCCCTGAAGATTGCCGTGGCTCCCCCTGGCTGGCTGCCCTCAGAGAATCTGCCTGGCATGAAGTTGGCAGGGCCACTGGTAGGGCTGCCCGGCTGCCTGCCCTCCCTCACAGCACATGCATCTGAGCACTGCTACCCACAGCGCCCCCTGCAGGCCTCCACACGCCAGTGCCCAGAGAGGAGGCACAAGAAGGAAGGACAGGATTGTTCTGAGCTACTGGCCTTCCACCTGCTGATTAGGATTGACCACAGCAGAGCTTCTGAGTGGGACAACTTCCAGTCCTTTGCCATCCAACTTCACTTCCCGCTTCTTTTCCTGGCCCTCACCTCTTGGCACAAACCACATGCCTGAGATGCCAAGGCCACAGCGGCTTCTGTTTGAGGTTATTTTTGTTTCAGTTCCTGACATCCATATCGCCAGGAGACTGATTTTCTATCTCCTCCCTTCCTCCCCACAGACATGCCAGACCAATGGCCTCCTGATGGCAGGTTCCCAAATAACCTGCTGTGGCATGGGAAGAGCATGAGGTCAAATTACAGCTTTGTCACTTACGAACTATGCATCCTTGGGCAAGTACTTAATCTCTTGACTCTCAGCTTTCTCTTGTATAAGGTAGGGTCAATAATACTTCCCCTGCAGGGTTATTATCATTGCAAAATACCTATCCCAAAGTAAACAATGATAACTACCATCATGGGTACTTAAATCTAATTGGCAGAAGCAAACAGTAATATATGTCACTATGTCAATATAACCCCCAGTGCAGGGCATGAGTTTTGAGTGATTTTTCCAGTAATGTTTTAAGATATCCCTTAACCAGCCTCTGCTGGACTCACAGACTACTTCTTTTTCCCCAAGTATTTGTTTGGATTGGGGACTCATCCATGGCTGAACTATAAACCAAAGCTCATTGCCCACCCACAGATGGAACCCAGGGGGCTTATCCAATTAACCCTGACCAACCATGGCTTCAGAAATGCCAGCCAGTAAGCAGATAGCAAATGTAGTATGTTAGGTAGGAGATTAGTGATCATAGCATGAGGCCTCTGCCAACCTCTAGGCTACTGATGGCGCCATTTCTTGGTCACCAGCAACCACAGAAAAGCAAGAACTACCAGCATTTGACCTGGAAAACTGCAATCTCAATCAATGACAGGCAGTTGTAACCAACAGATCCCAGTAATAAACAATTATTTTATTCTGAGATGCATCACTGTTTTCTAGTGATAGTTGAATCAACAACTAATCCAAAATAACCAAATTACATTTTCAAATAAGAAAAAACAGTAATAAGTAAATTGGTACTGCTTTACCCTTTTTACTGTTATACTTCACCATTTTATAGTCTTACCATTAAAATGATTGATTTTTTAAAAATGACCCCAGACCTCTTAATTTCCCTTAAATTCAAATTTGCACAAATTACTTAATCACAGGCAGAAGTAAAAATGAAAGAACATTAATAGACTACAATATAAAAGAGGCCACCTACAGCTTTTGATTCTAGCAACAACTCAAATTGGCATATAAAAATGACCATGCCCACCAAAGAGAAGGAAAGAATAGGTGCCTCCACCTATCATAAGGTTAACTGTGAAGTTTGTCTGCCCAAAATCTCCCCCAAACAGCCATAGAGCCCTAAATCTACCCTACGAGGTTGACACCTTGGGTGAAGAAATCGACACTAGGCGGCCTGAGTTAAAATGACCTGGTTGTGCTCTGGTTTACAAATCCATACTTGTAACCAGACCTTTATTGCATTACCTGGTTCATGATTTCTGCAAATTGTGGAAGTTTACTCAGCTCCACAAGATTCAACCAAGTCATATCGAGGATCCAGCGAAAGGGCTTGGGAGGGCAGGCTTTCAGATCCAGAGCTGCTCCCCCTGGGGAAAAGCATCAGACTGTGTGAATCAGGTCAGCTTGGACTTTGCTTTTAGAAATTCATCGTCTAAATATTAAAAATGAGATAACCATATTACAGAAAAGATAGGAAAATTAGAAAATAATAGTATTATAGAAAATGTGATTATCTTTTTTTGGTATATTTTCTTCAAATTTAAGTGTTTATTTGCTGATTTATACCATCTTCTAAAACGCAGATAGCAACTCTTTTATCATTTTTCCCTGCAAAGAATTTCTCTCAGTGGTTATGGTTGTTTGCCTTTTTTATTTTATCTTTTTAACAAACTGCTATTTATCATTTTGGTATCAATAAATAGCTTTATGTGTGTGATTTAAAAAAATCACTTCTTAGTCATTACACCTGCAGAAGTTTTATCTTCAACACTATCTATGAGTAGGTCAAATAGATAATCAGATGGGGGGATGGAGGAGTGAAAAGAGGGAGGAGGCTCAAACCAGTTATTCATTCACTTATTGAACAAATGAACACCCTCTATGTATCGACATATTCCAGGCACTAGGGACAGAGCAGAGAAAACCAAACCAGGACCCTGTTCTCGTGGAGCTTGTAATCCAGTGGAGAAAGTGAGTTATGGCATCAGATCCTATTTTAAAGCAAATCACAAGCCAAATGAGCTTACCCAATGTGCCGTTTTCCAATGAAATACATGATTATATTGACAATGTCAAAATTCCCCCATTGCATGTCTTTAGTAATGTCATCTCATAATAATTCCATCTCCACTGTTTTTAATTCAGATGTATGTGAAACAGTGATTTTTGAACTTTTATATCTTATAATCGTGCTTAAAAATGCACCATTTCCTTCTACTTCACAAATCAACTCTTGGGCAAAAAAAGGAGGGGGAGAGGGAACTACAGGGCTCAGCTCTCCCCTCTGGCACTGTCCTGAGAAGGTGTGGAAACTGAAGCACTTTTGTTACCTAAACCTCTTAGCTTTCTTCCCAAAGGTCTTCGGCTCAGTGGCTCTGAGTGTTGCAACATGTTCAGAACAAACCTTCCTCTCATTGCTGGGGGGGGGGGGCGGCTGTAAGCTGAGAACGGGTATGCTAATGCATGTGAAATGCTGCTTTGAGAAGCAACCTCTAGGCAGAGCCACCTGCAGCCTTAACAGGTGGCTGCTCCCACACACCCTCATCTCTTTCCTTGGTTATCACCAAAGAAATGTTTTCAGGGAATCATGAGCTTTAGAGACACCAGGAGAAGACATTTAAATAACTTCAGTATTTCCAAACATATTGGATACCTAAATTAACACAGAGCAAAATATTTCTCAAAATATCCTGACTGCCTCTTATTAGCTGCATAAACTTGGACAAGGAACATGAATCCCTCTCAGTTTCCTCATCTGCCAAATGGATGTAATGATACAATGTACTGGATTGACTGCTGTGAGGGTTAAATAATGTATATAGAAAGTTTAGAACAGTCTAGACCAGTGATTTTCAACTGGTGTGCCAGGAGAAGATCTTAGGTGTGCCTTGAAAATTTTTAAAGATCATTAATGAAATTATTTTTGAAAGACCTTCAAAGCATAGTAGTAAGTATGTTCTTTTTCGTACTCCTTTTTCTTTTGATCAACATCAGGTAAGTGTGCTGTGCTATAGGTTCAAGTGTGCCACAAGACAAAAAAGGTTGAAAAGTGCTTCTTTAGACCCACAATAAGAGCTATGTAATCATCAGCTGCTAAGCTGTTATTTGATGTTACTCTGTCTGTGTGTGTCTTAGATGGCCCAGGTCCAATTCACCCTGGAAGGCAAGAGCAGATCCCCCTAAAGTGTGTTTTTGTCCAGGATCTTTGACAAAAGAAAGATAGTATCTTTCTAAAATAACCAGGCAAAGAAAACAAGTATATCAATTGCTCTATAATGTAGGATTGCCCTTGGTATCCATTTTACTTTTCAAACTGTTCTGATATTCTCAGTTGAAGGAGAGAGACAAAGTCACCTTACAAATATTGTAGAAAACAAGCAATAATTGAAACAAAAAGGACTGTCACTCTTGGGAAATTAAGCATTCCTACTGTGATAAATAACTCTTCATCTCCCCCTTAGTACTAAGTTCAAAATGAACAAGAAGGATACATGATCTTAGGGGCGTATTTGTTAAATTTGTAAAAAGGACATTAAAAAAAAGGAATGTCATCTTTTAGAAAAAATTCAGTCAAAATATAAGCCAGTCATAACTAATGCAAACTGTAGAAGAACCCAGTTTTTCAGGGGCTGTTTGTTTGTTTTGAGACAGAGTCTCATTCTGTCACCCCAGGTAGAATGCAGTGGCATCATCATAGCTCACTGCAACTTCAAACGCCTGGGCTCATATGATCCTCCTGCCTCAGCTTCCCAAATAGCTGGGACTGCATACCCAGGTAATTTTTCTATTTTTAGTTCAGACAGGGGTCTTGCTCTTGCATGGTCTGGTCTTGAACTCCTGAACTCTAGCAATCATCCCGTCTGAGCCTCCCAGAGTGCTAGGATTATAAGTGCGAGCCACTGCACCTGGCCAAACTAGTTTTGTTTTTAAAAAACTTTTTACTGCTGAGCTGATTGTACTTCTATAATCAATCTATCATAAAATCCCAAATTAATCTCTGTAAAGCACTGCTCCGTTCATGCCACATCCCTGCTCATTAAAACATTCAATGACTCCCTATTGCCAACTCCATTAAATCTAAACTCCTCTCACTGGCTGTCCTGGCCCTGGACAATCAGGCTCTCCCTGACTCTCCCGGCTGTGTCCTCACATGGTGGAAAGGGCAAACAACCTCCCTCTAGCCTTTTATAAGGGTACCAATCCCATTCACAAAGGCTAAGCCCTCCTGACTTCATCGCTATGAGGATTAGGATTTCAACAGATGAGTTTTGGAAGGACATAAACATTCAGAACCTAGCTTTCAGCTACCTGGATTCCAGCATGCTGCAATGACTCCCGCCCCTATGCCAAGTGCCCCACAACACTGGGCTTGCAGCCCCAAGACCAGTGAGAGCTAGCAACTTCTGAAACCAATCAAAGTCGCTTTCTAGATTTGGTAAATAACATGCTCACTTTATTCACCGTAAACCAAAACCCCAAACATCTGGATGGTCCTCTGTAGTACCTGTTTCTTCTCCCAAGTGGTACTCATCGTTTCCCTCTGTGTCCCCCCCAGCCTCTTGTACCTGCAGGCCCTGAGTGATCACTGTCTGAGATCACATGGCCAGTCAGTGGCCGTGCCCAGTCATTTCCCCCGCTGCTGGGACAAGCTCGTTACGCTCACCACACTGCATTCTTCCTGGAGATACTGTATGACACCAACCTCCCAGGGTGTATGAAAGCTGAGAAAAAATATGAACCAGATGGCATATTTCAACTTCCTCTGATCCAACCAAACAGACCTGGAATCTCTGCACACTCATTTCTGACTCCTCTCTTGGCACCTGGATTCATCAGTCGCCACTTTGCCTCCATAATCCTCAGTTCCTTTTTCCCCTTTCCTTCCCATTCCTTCACCCTAGGTTGGGAATGAATTTCCTGTGGTTGGAAGACTAAGAGAGTCTCCTGTGAATCTCTTTTCTCCTTCATCCATGTCTGCCAGCTTCACCTTCCTAAAGGCCCACGCTGATCAGCGCCTTCCACAACTCCCTCTTTCTCACCAGACCAATAAAATCCCTCCTGTAGGAATTCGGCTCCACAAGGGGTCACCGATTTACATGCTCGGCCCTTGTTGTCAGTATTCCCCCAAATCCACCTTTCATTTCACCAGAACCCGACTGATTTCTGTAACTTAAACACACTCCACTCATACCTTTTCTCATGCTGTTCTACCATCTTCCTCATTCTGACCTCTCCAAGGTCCATCCCAAATGCCACTTCCATTTAGAGGTGTGGAGAGCCAGAAAACAATTTGTTAAATTATGTATAAACAGCAAAAAACACAAAAAATATTGAAATGTTTTTTACTGTGGACCAAATAATCCTCAAATTTATGGCTTAACTCACTAAGAATCCTTTTTCCTATTTCCCAAGAATCCTTTTTTTTTTTGCAATTTCACCAACCACACCCAATCTCTCCTTCCTTTGAGACCTAACACTTTGTTTCTTATCTCTTGTATAACACTCAGCTGCTCTGTCCCTGGCATGCCCTTGATTCCTGACAGGACGGCAGGTTCACATAGCACACACTCAGTAAACACTCGTATGACTGAAATGAAAGGGAAAGGCCATTCTTGCATCTTCTCAATTATGCCTTTCACCTGGAGATCAGCAATGGGCAGGATTAACTTCAAATAAGAAATGCAAGGGAGTCTTGTTTTACACTCCTGCCTGGAAAGCTCACCTCTACCTTCGCTTTTCCTCCTAAACACGGGTGATGATGAACACACCAAAAATAATCCTAAAGCTGAAAGTCATAGAATTAGTGCAGGCCTGAATTTTAAATAACCAGACCAAAATGAATAAAAATCAGGCAAAAAAGTTATTAAAAAAACAATACCACGCTTTCATTAGAACACAATTTCCCTATCGTATCAGGAAATGGGTTCGCAGTACCCCAAAAAGTATGTCAAAAGCGACGTGCTTCACACATCACGTTCGTATTCCACACACTTTACCTTTGATGAGAGCCTGAAACTCTCTGTGCTTCACTGTTCCTCTCTGAAGATCAATCTTTAAGGTCATGAGGAGCACAAAAAGGAATTTGTGGTTTTCGTATAGGCCCCTGACCGAGTATGTAAAAACTTCGTACGTCAGATACTCAATAATATTTGTAATTCTCTTTTGAGGTAGTGGAGACTTTTCAGATCTGCAATGCATTTTACAAATCAAAGGAGTAAAAAGCAATTTCAAGAAAGAATAGAAATACAAACACAACTTTTAGGTTGCTGCTTTCTGGCAAAAGTATTGAGGGCTCACCTGGCCATGGACTGGTCAAACAACTTCAAGAACTGGGCCAGCGAGGTCTGGTACATGATGTTGACCATGCTCATCTCCGTGATGAGGAAGTAGAGGATGCTCCCGCGGGTGGCCGCCGGCCGGAACTCCTCCTGAGCCGTGTTGATCTTGACCTCGGTTTCTGCGGCCACGTGTAACTTTTCACTCACTTCAGCCGCAGTCTGTTTGGTAGTGCGGAGGACACCAATGAGAGATTCGTCATCTACCAGTGAACCTGAACACCAAAACAGGAAAGCTTTGGTCCACAGATGGAAGAGTCACAGAACAAGACGCAGCACGTTGGAAGTAATACTGTTAATTCTCAACTTGGTTTCTCCAAAGTCTACAGGAAGAGTACTGGAAAAGTAGAATTCTGGGCCACTGAAAGGCTTCTTATCCAAATATTATACAGTGCCTAAATCTTCCCAAACATTCCTGCCAAGCGAGCATCTCCCACTCTATTTGAAAATTTGTAAAAAGCAAAAGACCCATTTGATGAGTTTTCAGAGGTCTAAAGACAATGATCGATCACATCTCTAGTGGTTTTAGCTATTCCCTATGTGCCAGGCTTTCATCCCCATTCCCATCTAGGTGGCTCTCTTCAAAGTGTCACCGTGGGTCCATCACACTTGTCTCAGGGTGTGAGCTGATCCTGATGCTGCAAACCTGGGCTGAATAGCTGGCGGGTGAATGATGCACTCTGTCCTCCCACTTCAGTAGGACAATCCTTGCCACAGAAAACCCAAATCCCTTTTCATCTCCAACAACAGTAAATTGGGATATAGTAAAAGCATCTCACCAGGAAGAGAAATCTTAATTTTATTTTTAGTTTGGCCCCTCATTATTGCTTTTAATAGAAATAGCACATTAATGACAACGAATTCAACTGATCTGTCTCCTCTGGGCAAACAAATCATCACAAGATACCAAAAATCACTTTGGATATACTGAGTTAACAGTCACCATATCGTCAAATAGTAGCTCTCTGGCTTATCCCAGAGTTCCAGCTGGCAGGAGAGTGCTACAGACACACTGAGTTACTCTGGCAGGCAGGCTATGTCTAATACGGAAGCCCACCTTGTGATTAACCTCACAGCAAAGAGGTCTCACTCCAGCACCCTGGGCTGGACCAGGAGGACAGCCCTCAATTCTCCTTTCTACATTTACAATGCACAGAGGCATCTCAAATGCCTGGGAGAAGTCACTGAATCAAGAACACACATCTTCACCAGCAGAAACCATGCCCTTAAGGCAGATAAAAAGACTTTGTACAGAGCTGACCTTAAAGGTATAGTATTTCTGCAAGGTTAAGATTTTTTTTTTAATCTTGAGATTAAAGTGCTATTGTAAGTCTTCATTTTAGACTGCTGAAATTTAGGTTGAAATTTAGGTTGTTGTGATTTGCCTCGTGGGTAAAATTTTCTTTTTATGAGGTTGGACAATTAAGTTCATGAACTCATCCGAGAAAATGTGCTACATACCTCACTGCTAAACATCACTACAGGCACCTTCAAAGTACTCCTCTTCAGAAGTTATGCAGTGATACCACTGCCTAATCCACTCTTCAAAGCAATTTTGGAACTCTTTCTGGAATGACCATCAGAGCTGTCATCGTTGTACCAAGTCTGACAATTCAGTTTGTGAATTTGTCACTGTACACTTACATTGTCAGCACTGTACAAACAACCCAGTAAAGTTTCTTAACCTTGGTATATCAGTGTCTCATGACTAGTTTATGTCAACATGTGATGGAGTCTTGCCAAGTGGCATTCATTACTGTTGTTGTTTTTGTGTGCTGTATGACAACAGCTCTGATAGCCATTCCAGACAAACGTTTCCAAAATTGCTTTGAAAGATGGACTAGGTGCTGGCATCAGTGCATAACTTCCAAGGGGAGTACTTCAGAGGTGACCATAGCGATATTCAGCAATGAGGTATGTAAGCACTTTTTCTAGGATGAGTTGGCAAACTCATCTGATTTCATACAGATTGCAGAGAGAGTATATTCTCAAATTGGGGTGTAGTGTGATGATTTGTCTGCCCAGAGGAGAAAGATCTTTGGCTACTAAGTGGGAGATCAAGCCAAGCAGAGAGTAAGCTGGGCCTCTGGTGCCCAAGCTCATCTGACACGGATTACATGTGTCATAACCCACTGTGGTAACTGCATCTTCATGCCAAATGAAACAATCAATCTAAAAAAAATAGATTAAGCACATTAGTTTCCTTTGGGCAAGCAAATTAGCCTATAATGAGTTACCTAACTCTATTGGGAGCCCTTATTTTTCTCAAAAGAGAGCAATTACATGAAGAAAATTGTGTTATTCTCAGATGCTCAGTCTTCTTGCTAATTCAAAAATCAGGTTCTCTGCTGTCCCTCTTTAATGTCAAGACGGAAATTGCCTTGCTTGTTTTTACATTGATAATTCAACTATTTCCTAACATCTGTAGCCATGAGGGCATTGAAAAGGGTGTAAAAGGAATCCCTATTCAGAATCCATTACTTCATTACTTCTTAATAGTGCAATACCTTTTGTAGTGCTTAATTTATAAAGGAGGTTATCTTCAAGTTCTTTCATCTTCCGCTTATTAAAAGTAACATCCTCTAAAAGTTTGACCCGCTCAGATTCTAACTCCTGTTATTAAAAAAAAAGAAAGAAAAAATCAGAATTGTAATTACTAGTTATTATGGCAAATCCAACTTACTACTGTTTGTCATCAATTTAAGAGGTTTAAGTCAAAGTGCCTTTTGAACGACAGAAGAAATCACTATCATTAGTCAAATCTATCTATCTGTACCTTTGTTTCTCTGGATAATTTTTTTAAATTATGTACACTAGCATTAAGGTTCTATAGCACTTACACTGCCATGCGTAAAACAAGCCTGTTAAAACAATTTTGTTTAATTTCCCCCCGCTTTCTTGCCAGCTTTAAGTTATTAATCGAATGTCCCATTCTCTTGGCCCTGTTTCCACACTGCATGCATGAGAAATGCTAACTTTATTTGAAGTCAGAATGAGTAGAAAAATGAGGCATTGATACCAAGAAACCAAGTGGCCAGACAGGTCAAATGCGAACTCTTCACTTGAGACCTTCCTATGGGAACACCAAGTACCTTACTCGGTACAGCCAATTGCCAAAGCAAACCATTTGCATTGTATTTGTATCTCCTTCTACTAGAGAGGCTAAACTGGATGTCTGGAAGGTATTTTTCCCTGCATAAAATGATGTATTTTCTTAAATTATGTTTTAAAAAACTTCAAACTTTCAGAAAAAGTGAAAGACTAGTACACTGAACTCTCCTATATACTTCCCCACTTCACTAAATAACATTTTATTACTCTCTATTTAGTACTTAATATTGTCATTGCTACTATTTATGAACTGCTTAAAGACCTTTTAATTCCAAATAGGTTAGCAAATCTCCTAAGAATCAGGACCTCCTCTTATATTACCATAGTCCAATATTCTAATTCAGGAAATTTAACATTGGTGGAATGCTCTTACTAAATATTGAGTCTAAATTGAAATAGTTTCAACAGCATTCTTTATGCCTGTCTGTTCCTGATCTTATACAGAGTCATAAGTCACTCTTAAAATTATGTTAAAAGAAGGCATTTTAAAATTAGTACTACTTATTTGAGAACATTTCCTGGAAAACTGCTCCAGAAATTTCTCCACTTTCAGGAAGTCTTCCTAACCAACTAGTCAACCAAAAGCCAGCAAGGTATTTTTCTCTACATCAAGTATGGCTTGTATCAAAATCTGTCCGTAGGAAGGACAACTCAGACTTTACCTTACAAACATAAGCAATGTTACCTAATTGTATGTACCCTTATATTAATCTGGAAAAAAAAAATCTGCCTGTAGATTATTTCCCTCCAACTAGAGTCTCTGTATCTAGAGGGCAGGAACTTGTCCTGTTCATCTTTGTAGTCTTGACAGCACTTTCCTAGAGGCTTTGCAGGGAAGTGACTCGACCCAATAAATATTCATGAAACTGATATATATTGAATTATAGTTTAACTCCTTTGTTTTTACAGCTAGGAAAGCTGAGGACCCAGAAATACGAACTCCAAATGCCACACCAATGTAACACATACACATGGCTAGTAACTGGCAGAAACAAGCCTCATGCTGCTGTCTGCCAACTCCCAGCCCAGTGTTATTGCCACTATGCTAACAGCATGCAGGATTTCAAGGGGTGGTGAAGAGCATGGCTGGACTTGCAAAGGAAATAGTTAGTCGATCATTTTTATCACAATAATCACCTCTGGGTGGCAGTATAGGAACACATGGACAAAATGGAATCGTGTTAGCTTTCTTTTCAGGACGATACGAAGAAATAGGTGCCACGGCACCGAGGACACTTGCTAAAGCTGGGGAGGGTGGAAAGACCATGTGCTGTTAATAGGTTAAGACCTTTACTCTTTTGGGTCTCCTTTTGTTCATCTGTAAAAAATGGGATGTAATTGCAAGACTGTGAGGAGGTGCCATCCTGTGTAAATGTGCAGTTTATATTCTGTAGCAAGATTGGGACAAGCATCTCTTGGAGAAGAAGCTAAGGTCTAAGAAAAGGGGGTGTGGGGTGCTTTGGGCCCCTTCAGATAGTGGACTTTAGGAGGTTCATGCAGCCACCATTGGGGACCTGGGCTAGTGAGCACTCATCTCAAAATAGACCAAGAGCACCAGTTAGGCCACAAAGGATTCATTTTCAACAGCTGCTACCAAGTGCTTGAGAGGCAATGGAAGCAGTAAATTGAGGGGCCAGGCCTTCCCTCCCTGGCAGGGGAAGAAGGACAAAGTGTCTTCCTGGATTGTGTTAAGTCCCAGGTTTACTGGAAACTCAGATAAAACAACGGAGAGAGTTAAGGCTGGGGCTGGGCCTGCCTCACTCCACCAGACTGGCTGCTTCTCAAGGGCCAACTGTCTCTATGAACCACACAGGACGTTACGTCCCCTTCTGTGGATGTCCTTCCTCTGTGTGGCCCTCACCTCATATCACCTCCCTTTCCTCCTCTGCCCCTTTCTTTGCTCACCCTTTTCCTCACTCTCCCATTTATGCCTCCCCACTCTTATTATTTCTAACCTTGCTTTTTCCTTGAATCTTTAATAGTAAGAATAATTATATTCAAGCAAAAAAAGCTTTCTCATATTTAATGCAAATGGACTTCATATATGCAAATATATAAATTATACTTTTATGCAATTATATTTTATGCATATAATTTAATTTTTTCTGAGTTTTATCTTAAAAATTAGTTTAATCTTATACCAGTCTCTTCAAATCTCCCAATCCTAAATTGTTCTTTGTTTTAGCAGAACCCCCAGTTAATAGTTAATTAATTTCCTTGCTTTAGTGCAAATTTCATTTAATTAAAATAAAAGTATGGCCCCTTATATCATTAGATTACTAAATTGTAGTAGTTGAAACTACTACAGTAGTAATAATAGCTGCTTAGAGCAATTTCTTTTTCTCTAGGTATTTTTATGTGCTCTCAAGACCGTCTATAGGACTAGAGATACGAGAGTCAACATACACAAAAGTTTAAAGACAGAAATAGAACGAGTGACATGCTGGCATGTGTGTGCATTTGGGACTGGGGGAGAGGTGAGTTACGTGATTTCTTCACAGGAGTTGAGACTACAAAAGAAATATTTGTGTTAACATGCTTAAATGTTTTATTTTTTCTTTTCCATATACTTAGCCATTTCCCAATACATTGTAAACACTTACTATAACTACTTATAAGTAGTTCTTTAGCTTGAGAGCATGGTTACCTGTTTCTCCGTTAGAATTACTCTCCTTAGTAACTGATTCTCAAGTCCTTTCATCGTAACAGTAAAATCAATGACTGACGTTTTAGCATTAATCTCAGGGGTAAAGGCAGGGTTTGGTAACTTTGTAGTAATATAAAGTTTAAATGTATCCATGACATCGCATTCCTTATCACCAACTTTCACCTACATAAATTCAAAACATAAAATTAAAAACAGCTTAAAGAACAAGGCCAAGAATTTGTGTTCAATTTAAGAAAGAACCTACCGGCTCAGTGCCTGTAGCTCAGTGGCTAGGGCACCAACCATATACACCAGAGCTGGCGGGTTTGAATCCAGCCCAGGCCTGCCAAACAACAATGACAACTACAACTAAAAATTAGCCAGGTGTTGTAGCAGGCACCTATAGTCCCAGCTACTTGGGAGGCTGAGGCAAGAGAATTGCTTAAGCCCAAGAGTTGGAGGTTGCTGTGAGCTGTGTGACGCCAAGGCACTCTACCGAGGGCGACATAGTGAGACTCTGTGTCAAAAATAAAAAATAAAAAAGAAAGAAAGAATCTACCAAATGCCAGTGTTGTGAAACTTGAATGAAGTGGGAAAGTTAGTTGTAAAATTTTAATGACTGATCTCAAATAATAAAGCCTATTCAATTTAGAATAATTTAGAATTGTGGTCCTGGCTGAAGATGTTTTTAGCCATGATTCTGAGCAAATTGAATTAAAAAATGTATCTAAAACAGATGGCACATAAAAGAAAACGCAGAAGCATTTAAGATTTGACTTTAAAATCTTAGTAGGCACTTATCACCACCGATTGCAGTAGTGGAACTGTTCTTTTTTTTCCCAGTCGAGAAAACTGTTCCTACTGTGGACATTTGCTGTGTTTATAGGAAGTTTTACTTCTTTTTGCATTTCATGTCATATCCACAGCAAATCTGACAACAGAAAAAGTTCATGTAATTTTTGAAGGAAAAAAAAATGTCAAAATTTTTCCAGAAAGGTAACATCTTAAATACTACTATTTGCAGTATACTGAAAAACAACTCGTTTTTGCTATCTAAAAATTAGGTGGAAATCATATAATTTTTTAAAATGAATTATGTTTTTAATTAATGTTAATCCTGCGTGTGATTGAAGACACAGGGGCCACTATCACATTCTCAGGCATTATGCCTCCATATTGCAGATAAGAATCTAAGGTCTTTTAAAAAGACCTTCAGGAATGGAGATTCAACTTCATATAGCCTCCTTTGAGATGTTAAATACAGCATGCGAAATAAGCCAGACACAGGCCATATTGCATGATCTCATTTGTGTGTAGAATCTAAACAAGCCAAACTCAGAAGTAGAGACTAGGCCAGTGGCTACCAGGAGCTAGGAAGTGAGGGAAATGGGGAGATGCTGGTCAGACAGCACAAACTTTCAGTTACACGATGAACAAGTTCTGGGTACCTAAGGTGAAGCATTAGTAATGATGGATGTGCTAATGAATTTGATTGTGGTAATTATTACACAAATAATCCTCACGTTGTATACTTTAAATATATGCAATCTTTGTCAATTAAGTATTTTTTAAAATGCAGTTCAAAATTGTGGGTGGGTCCATAGTATCCAAACAAATCACCAACATTGTGTTCTTATCTCCCTTTTCTGAAACAAGAGAAATTCTACTTTCTAATCTCAGAGGAGACGAGTGCTAACTCTTTAGCACAGTGCCTGGCTTTTATTCATTTTCTTCTCCCATAAACTTGTACAGGCTTGAGCATGTATTGGATGCTCCACAAACTTTTGCTAAATGAATTAAAAAGATGACATATAGAAGAGTTCACATTACGAAGAAAAGTTTTCTAAATAAATCTCTGTTTAATGAGATTTTTTTCATTCTTTATTTATTCCCTTATATTCATGAAATTAAGTTGTTGAAAGTGAAAAAATGCAACCGGAAAGGCAAGAAATAAAACCAAAGAAGCCTGAAGGTAGAGAATGACACCAATTAAAAAAGAAACATTTATACATGTTGAAAACAATTCGTGTTGTCACCAACAATTGGGAACAGTGTTCCATAGCTTCCAGCAAAGTCAATGAATTTACTGGAAGTTAATAAAGAGAGAAATAAAAAAAACCAATGCCTATGGACTTTATTAAAATGCCATTTTCTCCAATGAGAAAATCCAGATTTTCTTATAAAAATATATACATATATATAGCAAGCAAAACCTATTTTCTCAGAGCTGCTAAAATGTGTATATTTTGTATATTACAGTACTAACATATTGTTACTAAGACCAGACAATATGTTTTCCTTAATATGTTCTTTAGTTTTAGTTAAATGACTGTTCTTATTAAGATACTGCCATTTCCTGTATTTTTTATATACTATTAAAAAAACAAAAGAAAATACTGAATTATTTCAGTTTGGAAATAATTTTTTTCCTTGTGTACTGCCACTTGAGGCAAACTGCCTTTGCTGCTATGCTCAAAAAGATAAGTAGATGTCACCATTGTTCTTTTCTTTCCTTCTTTATTTCTTTTTCCTTTTCTTTTTTTACAAAGCTCACCTTGAAGGTGGTGCCTGATTTAATGAAATTCTTTTCTAATACATTATCCAAGGCTGGATCCAGTTCCTCACGAATGTCCTCAATGAGAAGGGGTCGGCCTAAAGAAAGGCTGTCCTCTAAGTGTGTGCGGAAATATTTATGATTCAGAGATGTCACCTAAAAAGAAAGAGTTCATTAGTCTATAAATGTGACAATGCACGTTCCCATCCCTAAGTGAAACCAAGAGATTTGTTTGACGAGTGGCTAAGAATTTTAAGGGCAAAATAGAAAGACTTACTTGTAAAAACAAAAGTGAAAAACCAAAATTAATTTTCACAACTTGGTGAATTATGACTTTGTTCAAGGCCTGAATGTGTAATGGGGCCTCTCTGATTAAAACAGGAGAATCAAGTGGCATTACTGAGAAGAAACTGCAGAGCTGTGCTCCAGACAGGTGGAAGAGAAATAGACAAGGATTAATCCTTTTAAACTTACATAACTATAATTACTCAGAGAAAGCAAAGTAAATCGCATATTTGGATATTCATTTATATTCTCACGACCCTACAAGATGAATAAGTGATAATAAAAAAGATGTTATAAATGATATATTGAGTCAAACCAAAGGTCCAGCCCCATAGTTTATCTCCTAGCAGCTCAGGGAAGAACATACTTTTCACAAAGTCAACCTAAAAGATGGTAAGGATATATAAAGTTAGATATGTGAAGACTTTATTTATCTTTACATTTTTAAAAAACAAGAATTCTGAATTCCTTGTGAGATCTTCATTTTTAGATCAATGTCTGTTATTAGTTAAAACAGACACATGGCACTGGGTGACCTTTGTGTAAGCCAATGGCTTTGAACTCTTACTTCTCGCAGGATCCCCGCCCCAGCCTAACTGTAAAGATTCCCAAAGGCTCAGTTCCCAAAGTCACAACTCTAGTCTCTGAATTCAGCTATAGCCTTTATGCTATTATAGCTGCAGACCATAATAAGGAGAGTAAAATTAATACACATATAGATGAAAAAAGATGTGGAATATAAAAAATTAAATACGTCTACTTTTATCTTTTTTGATTAAAAAGGAAATAATTAAAATCTTGACATGCACAGGAAAGAAGTTTCCCTGGGTGGATAGCTTCTTTACACAAATGGTGTGCTGTAAAGGCCCTACTATGATTTGATAACGTAAATGCATCTAAAGAAAGGGCTTTCACTAGCTTATTAAACAAGATGATGAAACAAGGCCCCAGTAAGACGAAATTTGCTTATGTCTTGCTCTATTTCCTAAGGGATAAATCCTATTCTTGTGATTTCCTTCCCAAGTAAAGAGATAATTCTTCAATTGTCAGCTTAAGACTATCTTTAGCCATCTTCAATATCTTTCATAAACCTGAAATAATATAATCTCTTAGAATCACAAATTCAGGTTTAATTCCCATGTGTTTTCAGGTAGTACAGAAACACTACCTGATGTCCACCCGCAGTGCCTGGGCCATCTGCGTGAACACTCTGTCATTATGCATTTTAGAGAAGGTGGTCAGTGAATTCCTGACAGGGGGAACTGGGAAATACATTCTCTTCCAGAAGTCAGAGCCATAGGTCTTGGAGATGGCAGTGAAGGTGGCCTTGGCCAAGTTGCCCCAGGAGAGCACAGCCCTGGACATGCTTTGTTTTTCCTTTATGCACATTTGTACACGTTCATATCCATTCACTGAGAAAATGATGTTTTCTGAGTAAGGAGATCACCATTCAATCTGTTTACATCCCAGCAATAGATGGTTTTCCAAATAAGGAAGTGTTTTCAAAATATTTCCACAAGAAGGATACTGGGACTGGGTTGCAGAAGGAAGGAGATTACTGACGGCTACCAATGAATTTAATGCTCAAATGGAGAGACAAAGCCATGATCCGGAATGACAGTGGCATTCCCAGACAAGTGGTACAGGCACACTTTGAGCTGAGGGTGTCCAGTCAAGGTTACGAGAATAAGAAGAGCAGGGGAGAAGAAGAGCCAGGGCAGTCCAGGAGGTGGAGCCAGGGACAAGTTACAGACGAAAAGGATCCAGGAAATGAAGTTCGGGGACAAGGGTGTCCTGGTATACCTCATTTATGTACTCCTGAGAGCATGACTCCTAAGAAGCTTTGTGGAATTGGACACCATTGCCCTTTATTGGTCCCCCCCATTTACGCTCCTTGGTCCATTCCAGATATTCTCTGGGCTTTCTCAGTAAACAGCAACTGATGTATTATGCCTGGAGTATTCATAGGGAGGGGTATCCTAGGTATGCTCCTGACCACTAGACTCTGTCCACTTGCTAAAAAAGCCCTGATCTCACAAGGGAATCTTACAGCATTTCAACCATTAAATATGAAGTGTGCTATAGGCTTTTTGTTAAAAAGTTTTTATCTACAAAAAAGGTCCCACCTATTCTTAGTTTGTTGAAAGTTTTGTCACAAATGGGTATTGAATTTTACCAGGCGTTTTTTCTGTATTTCTTAAGATGACCATATGATTTTCCAGGATTTTTTCCCTGTAATCATGACATAATTTGATTCATTCACTTAGATTCAGAAATATCAGATTTCCTACTCATAAAGAACTGTGCGGAAAATGTAAAGATGGGCCAGGCACAGTGGCTCACACCTATAATCCCAGCACCGTGGGAGGCAGGGATAGGAGGATCTCTTAAGGGCAGGAGTTTCAGACCAATTTAGGCAACATAGCGATCTCTGTGAAAAATAGAAAAATTAGCCAGACATGGTAATGCACACCTGTAGTCCCAGCTACTCAGGAGGGACTACTCTCAACTTGAGAGCCAGAGTTGAACGCAACCATGAGATAAGGTTGTACCACTGCACTCCAGCCTGGGCAACAGAGCAAGACAACGCCTTTTAAAAAATTAATTATTTTTTTTTTTTAAAGAAAAGGTAACTATGAGTAAAAGCCATAAACCTGGCCAACAAGAAATTTATGGTACAGTAGAGATAAATGCTGACTATACAAAGAACAACAATTCGAGACAGACTTGAAGTCCACAGCAGAAGCACAAACCACCCTCCAGTGGGAGGATTCAGGACAGGCCATGCTAAGCCAGGAACAAAGAAGAGAACTAACGAAGGTGCTGTTGGATGTGAACTTCAAAGAGTATTTAATATTTTTATCTGAGATAGAAGCGGAGTGGCCAGTAGAGTGAAGAAAGACATTTTGGTTAGTAGAAATAATATAAGCAAAAAGATGAAGGCAGGAGACTTAGAACTGGGAGTGGTGTCTAGGAAACACTGAATTAAATAGCAATAGTCACGAGATTCTCCAGGGAGTCAGAAACATTAGACACCTGCCCCTGTCTACCTCTATCTGAAAATCAACCCCTTATTTAAATGCAGCCCCAGAGCTAGACTCTGTGTACTGTGCAGTGCATTCTACAATAGTCTATTCTTGCCACTTTTCTATTAAGCTCAAAATGCAAGGCCCAGAGCAAAAGCCACATTCGACATTGACAAAAGCAGTCAAGCCAAGGAAATGGACAGAGAGCGGGAGAGAGCAGGAGAGAGAGATGGAGAGGGAATACAAAAGAGAGAAAATAATCAAGAGTTGTCACCCCAAATCGCTGTTAAAAGTGTAAATGAGCAAACATTTATCATAGAGAATAACTTTACAACTGGCAGATTCAATAGGAACTTTAAAAATTCTTCATGATTTCAAGATTACTATCCCACACGCCAAATGCTACATACCTGCAAATCATTTTCTCTTTCCTTTGATTTGATCCAAGTCTTGCCTTGAGTTTGTGGGTCTATGAGGAGTGGGTACCTGGTGGCCTTTGTCACAATAATGCCATTCTGAATTGAGAGATCATCTCCTGGCAATCCCTGCAGACCCCACTCACCAATCTGAACAACAGAAATGGATGTGACCATTCAAAAGACACCAAGAATGCTTTCATTAGTAATTAAAAGTTCCACAATGTAAAATAATTAAAATTTTGGACATTTTTTTTCCTTTGAGACTATGCAACGGGTACTTAGGAAAAAAAGCAGAGTTGTAACGTGAACTGTGAATCACATTAACTTTATAAAGCAAATTTTTAATCTAATTAATTCTTTCTTTAAGGACCCCTCAATTCAGTTTATTCCTTCCTTTATTAATTTTCATGCTTAGGAAAAATACAAATTGATTGTATGTTAAACCTGATTTGGGGTTAGCAGAGATAATGAACATAATGAGATGCCAGAGAAGAAGGTAAGCCCCAAGGGAAAAGGCCCTGATAACCTCCCTCTCCGCCCTTTGGTTCTGCCTACGTGGGGTATGGGTGATTGCACAGCTGGAGAGAAATTAGATGAGCTGAGATATTGTATTGGCAGGAGTTCATCGATGACATTTTTGTGAATATTTCTCTCTCCATATTTAGAAGAGATTGCCAGCCTCCCTCCACATGGTCAGTAAAATCATTGGAGAGCCACTGAGCCAACCAGCCTCCATCTCTGTTAAATGATTCTAAGATCTCCAAAGGCCATAATTAATAAAGAATATCCTGGCCCACTTCAGCTCGCCAGTGCTCAATACATCTTCAACACATAATTTATTCCCTGTAGGGAAAGTTCAATGTTGTTTGAATTGGAAACGATTATTTTTTAACTTTTAAATACAGATAACATGAAATTAATAGCCTAGCATCCCCTAAGGAAACAGCAACTGGAAAGCAGATTTGCAAATCAAAAAAGCAACTCATGAATACAAATTGCCTGGAAAGCATTTATTACCACAGGAGCTCAGCAAGATATGCTGAAAATTGACAGTGGCAGCAAATTCCAGCAAGGACAGTTAGTAGAGCAGGTCATGCTGTTACTCAGTGATACCGGGACATGCTATCACGTTATGCTATTGGACGCTACAGAACATGGTGAATGATAAAAGCAAGGTTAATACCAGCACTTATAGCTTAGATAATGTCTACATTTGCCTAAAATGTTTGAAAGAGAGTGACTTAACAGGAGTGGTATAAATAATGGAGAGTTATAAGAAGCACTCAGTATTAGCAAGTCTATAATTCACGAATGATCTTTTAGTTCACAGCACTGCAGTTGGTTTTAATTTGGAAGAATAATTTCTTAAAATGCAAAGGAACTTTTATATCACAAAGAAAATTCTTTTTTACTATCTCTTAAGCACTTGCAGAACAATCTTTTCAACTACATGAAAATAAGAAAAAGGTACATATATACTTTGATTTCTTGGTAAGAAATAAAATGAGATGGAAATTCAAATAATATTGTTAAAGTAAACTTACAGTTGGGGGATCCACCAACATTGAAATAAGATTGAGGTTTTCAGTGAAAGGAATTCTCCGTGCTCTCATTTCTAACTCCCATTGTTCTTTAAGCAAATAGTTCCTAAATATCTGATTGAAAGGACCAAGGTAGGAAAGGAATCCCGTGCACAGCAGAATATCACCCACAAGTCTGTTAAGAAAAAACACACAAGCGCCCTTCCCAAAGTGAGTCACCTAATACTTTAGCTGGTTCCATTAAGTTGTCTGAAAGGTCACAAGGCTGTTTCATTACCAGGTGAAATCCTTCTTCACCCCCGCTTACTACTTGGTAGTAATACATGGAAAAGCCATGGTAAAAGGAGCCCCCAAAGGAGAATGGCCACCATTTGGGTGGGCCAGGGAGCAACTCTCCCTTTAAGTTTCCTGAAGACACTGACGGACACCAGTACAAGATTTAAAACCAAAGCTTGAATTTAAAACAAACCAGTGATCTGCACCTTCAAAACCACTGAGGCGACAAGCAGAGCGTTACAGTGAGTGTTTAGATTACTCTGGCAAATCCACACAGCATCAGAAACACTCTCACATTAAAACCTACAGGTTCAGTGTGAACCATGTTTACAGTATGTCACAACGTTTTCTTCACACTGTACAGTATTTTACTGAGTGTGGGTGATTTAAATTGTAAACACTTCCTTAGATGATGGGATTCGGAGACGGGCACGTGAAAATAAAGGGGAAAAGAATTCACCACGGAAATGGATTTTTATGCTCTCTAATGCCACAAGGAAGGACAGTGATCATAACAAAGACCCACATTCATACCTATTAATCTGAGCTTTGAACTCTTTACTTTGCTGGGTCCATCGGACTTTCTCCCCGCTCAGCCCATCGATGAGAGCGGAGGCGGCCTGCATCTTCTTCCGGCACATATCAGCATCGTTAAGCAAATCCTGCATTCAAGGGGGAGAATGTCTCAAAGAACTTTTTTAAGGGCTTCATCAAACATCCTTTATATTCACACATGGAAGAATTTCTTCATTTGCAAAATAAATATAAAATAAGAATACAGTGAAAGTGAAACCTTACATATCAAACTCTGATCTCTCATTCACAATATAGTGATTTTACCTTACAAAATTTCAAGGAAAGCCATTTTTGTAAGAGAAGATCCAAATTGCGTAAATTAAAATAGTAGTTGTATTAAATATTTTCAAAATAGAATCAAATCAATAAAATATATTATTTTAATGTCTTAGATTTAATAATAATCCTTAGTTATTTGCCATTTATAAGCTTTTTTCTCCAGGAAAAATTCCACTCAACAGTGGAGTGCTGCAGCCAGCTTGAACCAGCTCACAGGAGCCAGTTGCTAAATTCTCAGAAAATTTATGAGCTGGTATTAAACACAACCTTTGTCAAAAGTTAAATTACAGTTGAACCTCTGTAAGTTGACCACCCAAGGTTCTGTAGTGAACTGGTCAACATGCACAGGTGGTCAACATAAGGAACTAGGCCTGCTATACTGATAGGTCCATGTGGTATACGTCTGGTCTATGAAAATCAAGTCAACTTAAGGAGGTGATCCACAGAGGAGATAATGTATATAAACTTCCAACTAAACAAATTATATTAAAAGTGAAGGTAATAAATAAGAAACATCTATACATTCCTATTATTTATATTTAAATAAAATATAAATCCATGCTCTGGAGGTGAAGTCTACTCTGTTTTCATGATGGAAACAGTATGCGATCGTGTGCTACCGTGCATCTTTCTCCAAATATGCGCTCAGTGATGGTACATAGATAGTTTAAAGTTGGTAGTAGTGGAAATATTTATAACACAGAAATCAGCATATGTCACAGACCATGGTCTTCCTCTCAGTTTTCCCCGCCCACCCCCCTATACAAGCAGATTATTGAACCTTTACCCGGCCACCATGGCTTATAACCTACCCCAAGAGGTCACATTAGGATCCCCATTTAGCACATTGAGCCAGGTCAATTACCCTAAAATGCACAATGAGTAAGTGCCTGAGTTGGATCTCGGACCCACTTTTCTAACTCCAAAATTACTCTTTGTACGACATCACAGCTCAGATACCTGATTAGTAAAAACACTAAAAACAATCTTGAATGCGAAAGATCCAAAATAGGTAGACACAGCCAGTGACTAAGGACATTCTGATGAATATTCATCATAGATGTTTGTCTGTCTCTGAATACAACCTATCCTTGTATAAAGCTTCAGTACATCGTTTTGGTAATGGTAATTTTGTATATTAACTCTCACCATTTTCTCATTCATTGCTGCATCAAATTTTGCTTGTACTTTATCCAACTCAGCTTGTTTTTCATCCAGCAGTGCCTGAGCCTTCCCCAACTCAGCATTAGCCACGGATAAGCGGCCTTCCTGCTTGGCCAGGTTAGCCTTCAGAAGAAGAAGAGGTGGTGAGTGTGATGGACTAGCTCACCAAATGGTCATGATTTCAATCTGCCAGGATCAACACTAGTTACATAATGTTTGCCCTCAAGGGTACTATGGAGGCCATCTGTTTCAGTGTTTTCAGGGACACAGAAGGTCTTGGGGATATGTCATTACTTTTTATTCCCTTATAATTACTAATGTTCAATATTGGTAACATGGAAATGTGGAAAATGCAGCTACATACAGGAAGGAGACCAAAAATTGCCCACTCAGGATAACCTGTGAATATTGTGTTAAGTTGCCAATTGGCATTCCTATTTTTCACTGGATGCAGTGCTTGGATAATCATTTCCCCTGTCCATAAGCATTCTTTCATGAACATTTGTTATACAGCTACATAATATTCCATAATTTGAATGTATTATAATTCACTTAACCTTGTTCTTATTTTTATACATTTTTCTCCCCACCATTTTTAATTATTATAAATAATGTTTATGGTAAATATTACTGGATATATAAACATTCGTTATTGTTTCTTTGGTAAAGGTTCTTGGAAGTGAAATTACTGGGACAGTAGATTTACATATTTTTCTAAGTTCTCCAACATGGTAATTATGTCTCTTGAAAATTTAAAAATAATTAATTAGCAAAGTAAGCTAGACCCAGAGCCTTCTGGGGTAGAAGTTCTTTGGTAACTTTCTTTTCCTCTCAATATTTATTTAAATTTAGTCCTTTTTCCCCAGAAAAATTTCATTTCACTTAGATTTTTTAACATATTTACAGATAGCTGTGTAAACTTTTCTTTTTAATGATTTAAATCTACAAATCTATTATGTGGCTTTACCTCCCTAGTCTCATTTAGTTTTGTGCATTTTCTTCTGGATTATATTTTCCAGAAACGTATCTCCTACAGCTTAGTTTTCCAAAGCACCAGATTTACCTGTGATTTCTGCTACTTTTCTGTCCTTTAATTGTTCATGTTATTTTTGTTAGCTTTGTTCTGCTTTCTGTACATTTTGTTTCTATGTGTGCGTATATACTTTAACTTGGAAGTGGAATGTTTGGTTTCTTTGATGCATTTAAGATCTAAGAATGTTCCATTTTGGCCACATTACAAAAACTTTGGTAGTTAGCTTATTTTCATCATTTCCTAAATAGAAGCAACTGGCTTTTTTAAAATGTAAACTTTCTACTTTTATTACTTATAATCAGAGAATGAAGCTCCAGGAATTTTTGCTTTTGGAAACTTAATCAAGCTCCTCTTTTAGCACTGAATAGAACAAATTTTATAAATGTTTCTTGAACTCTAGAAATAATTTCATATTCTTTGTTTATAATGAAGCAAGTCCATCTTTTTCTAAATCTGTGCTCAGTGATGTTTAAAGTTGGTAGTAGTGGAAATATTTATACTGCAGAGATCAGCTACTCAACCTGAAAAATAATATTGTATAAAAGTTCTACATAATTATTACTTTATGCCTACTCAACACTGATTTCAAAATTTGGAGGTCCCTATGCAAAACTAAAATATGGGGGGCCTTATTAAAAAATTATTAAGAATTTTAAGAGAGCAAGAACCAAGTGTAAGCCCAATGTTGGTCCTTCTTCTTTTTTTCTTTTTTTTTTTTAAGCTTTTTTTTTTGGTGCAGTTTTTGGCTGGGCCCGGGTTTAAACCCGCCACCTCTGGTATATGGGGCCCACGCCCTACTCCTTTGAGCCACAAGCGCCATCCCTTTTTTACCTTTGTTAATTAAGTAACTCAGATATTTTATTTGGTACTCTTTTCTTTATTATTATTGTTGGGGATTCATCGAGGGTACAGAGAACCAGGCTGCACTGATTGCATTTGCAGTGTTGGCCCTTCTAAACACGACGCCTCGTGCGCATACCTGTGAAACTGGCACTTACTCTATTTGCTAATTTCCACTTAAATACTAATATGTTTTTCTTTCTTTAATTTAATATTATATTTTATAAAGTATTACTATAATTGTCTTCACTGTGAATCATAATCTTTATCAATACAAAATGGCTTTGCTGCCATGTCCTTTTTTCCCTTGAATTCTATACATTTATAGTAACATTTTCCCTTGGTATGCTTCTGTTTGGGTGTATCTGCTATATCGTCCTATCATTTTTCTTGGCTAAAACTTTTCTATTCTAAATTTATTTTCTATTTTTCTCATAGTTACCTATGCATAGTGTTTAAAGAGGCAGCCATTCTCTGAGGCTTATGATGAAAAATGGCAACCCCTGCCCACTAACTCTTCATTTTCTACTCCGCAAAGCAAACACAACACTTTCAGCTTGGGGCAGGGCTGGGACGGGGCCGTGGGAGTAGTTTGCATCTGGGTGGTACATTTTATGAACTCTTGCACTCCTACGGATGCCCTTCTATACCCTCAGATATGAAGGACAGTCTGGTTGAATTCAGATGGGGTGTCTGAGTGTGTGTGTGTGTGTGTGTACCACACAATTCTTAAGTTGCATCTTTAAGAATGTCTTTTTGTTCCCTCATACATGAAGGTCAGTTTATCCATTATTGTATTCTTGAACCACACAATTTCCTCCTCAAAATTCTGTATATGTTTTCTAACATTTAGTGTTGTGGGAAGCCTGCAAAGCCCTGATTTCTCTTAGCAACCATTTCAATTTTGTTTGTTTTTTTACATTGCATATAACATTCTCTTTTTGTCTTTGAAATTTAGAACATTTCTAGGTGTTGAACCTCATTTTTATAAATTTAGCTTAGAATATAGGAATCAATCTCCAAACTCTAAAGAAATGGAAAGTTTTCTTTTATAATAACTTTATTATTATTCCCAATAAATTCACTTCCTGTTTAAGTTAAGAAGTTGGTTTCAGTTGGAGAAACTTTGAGAGGACACAGAAGAAAGATGTGCGGAAAGGGCTAGCTAGGTTTATTAGTCTAAATCATGCTTTGTCTCTTAATAGTAGTAATATAGATGATCGATTTTATTAAATATTGATTTACTGGGAAAAGGAGGGAAACTCTTACCTTTAGAGGCAACACTTCCTTATTTATGCCATAAAATGTTGCCATAGCAAGTGTCCAAGAAAGCAGTCCAGCCACATTTCCACAGACCTTTTTGGCACTTTCAAAAGTATAGTCATCCATGTTAAAATACGGCTGTAATAACTCAACAGTCTCTTCATTTATAGTGTCCTTGGGGAACTGCTGAAGGCTCCACAGGAATCCTGTTGCACTCATCAACTGAAAAATAGTAATACAACTCCTAAATTCTGGGGCAAAAGAGATAATTTGCTACAACTCCTAAATTCTGGGGCAAAAGAGATAATTTGCTTCTGAGTTAGTATGTACTTCTAAAGTGAATTTTTTCAAAGTAACAGCTGATTTGCTCCAAATACACAAATCAAGACTACTGGCAGCAGCCAATCTAAATCTATAGCAGTCAACCTAAACCTGTAAATGGCAAAGGGTCTTTCAGGTACCCCAGCAAAAAAGTAAAGGAGCAAAGCTGTTTAATAAGTGCATCTGAACGCCACCAACCACACACACGGCCTCTTTTGAAGACTGGACTGGAAGGATACCAAAGCTGTGTCAACACTGGCCACTGATTCTGGACAGATTTCATAAAAAGAAGGCATTCGGCTTTAAAATCTATCCCTACTTACATTTTGGGTGATGTAGTTTCAGATAGACTCATCAATACACAATGATCAATTATTGTCTGCCAGTTTGTCTGGTCTATATTGAGTGTCCTGGGCTGGCGACACCTGATGCACCCCATTAGATTTACAAAGACAGATTTTACTTACCTTTAATGACTCTCCCCATGACGGCTTACAGCACGGTTTCTCTGGATCCATAGTAACAGGGTCAATTTTCTTTTGAAAGAGTAGCAAAACACAATCCATGATTCTCATAATAAGATGTGGGGGTTTTGCAAGCTTTCTGACCGTGGCAATATCATTTGGTTTGATAGTCTGCATTGGGATTAGGAATCAATACATTTTTTTATTGAGTAATATTAATAGTTATATAAAAATCTAATACTTTTAGATAATTAAGGTAGAAAGCTTGAAAACATATTTTTCTCTCCAGTTCCTGATATTATCCCCTCAAGGGTAGGAATTACAAGATTTTTGCACAGCTCTTCTTTTATTGTTATTTTGGAATTTCTGTTTGTTTTTATTCTTTTCTTGTTACCCCAAATTAACTGGTTTAAAATGTCACTACCATCCACTGCCCACAAGCACAGACCTCTATTAACAAAACCCATTATTATATAACATTTTGTTTGTTAACTTGCAACTACATAAAGCACTGAGTTTGTATTACATGTGGATGTTAAGAGAGGAGACAGAGCCTAAACATTAGAAACTTCACCTTCAGTCTTCTCTTGTGGGCTGCAATGTCTATGGAAGGGAAGGAATTAAGAGATAAAAGAAGTTATTGTAACTTCTTTGTGTTATTGTGACTCACGAAAATATTTTTTAAAAGTTACAACCCGTGAACTGTGTGTGGACTAAGACATTGCCTGAGGGTCCAGGCAAGAAGGACTGCGGACCGTGTGATCAATAAAATGTCCTGAGATTTCTTTGGTTCAGTGATCTCAGCCTATTGTATGTCACTGTGGAACCTATAAACCAAGTGGAGGTGGAGAATGTGCCCTGGTCACTGTGAAAAATTCATTAAATGACTACCACAGACTTATTCATAACAACTGCAGGCATTCCCCCACATAAAACAAAACAAACAAAAATAGGCTTGTCCTCATACCTCCTGAGGAAAGCAGAGAAAACACAATCACCCTACACTAGGATTTCTGCCATGATAGAGGCATATGAGTGATAGGAAAACAAAGGTGAATCCAGAAGACAAGAAAGCTTTCAGGAAGGAGTGAGGCCTTGAGCCAAGATTTGAAGAATGACTCATATTAGGCAATGAACTATAGGTTCCAAGCAGAGGGAGAAACACATTTCAACGAAAAGACCACAGTTCTTAAAAGAAGGTGTTCTTCTTTCACAGGTGTTTCTGTAAGACTGGATCATACTGTGTGTAAGGATAGAATGACAAAAGATAAAGTTTAGAACAGGAGCAGGTTATCAGCAGCAGCAGCAGAACCACTAACATTCAGCAGTTTCTATGTGTCCAGTAAATTGTATTAATTACTTATAATGATAATATTCATCATTCAAGGATCAAGGAGAAATTATACTCCCCATGGAGACTCAAGAAAGTTAAGTAAATTTACTCTCAATCAGACACATATGTGTGTGTATACAGTATGAAAATATATACACTTGTATGAAATGGGGGTCATGAGAGGCAAATATAGATAGATGTACCTGCCTCCAAAGCTGTGCCCTCTTGTCTCATGGCTGTGGATGCCTATGTTGTAATTTTATCCTAAGAGCAGTGGGAACCACAAAAAGATTCTAAAAGGGGACATGACATAATCTAGAGGGGATGCTGGAAGAACTAAGGTGATTCTCCATGTAATCTGAATTCCTCATGGGTTAGGCCACTAATCACCAGCATTAAATCTCAGTTCTCAGGAAGGCTGATTATGAAATAAAAACAATGTGATATAAGAAGTAAGGACTTAAAAAATAGAACTTAGAAAATAGGAAACATTTGTTTCTAGACTCAGAGATCACATTGAGAGCGCAATTCAGTTTTCTTTTTTTTGTTGTTGTTTTTTTGTTTTTTGTTTTTTTTTTTAAAGGGTAGGGTTTTTGGTTTTTTGTTTTTTTTGTTTTTTTTTTTGTAGAGACAAAGTCTCACTTTATCGCCCTCAGTAGAGTGCTGTGGAGTCACAGTTCTCAGCAACCTCCAGCTCTTGGGCTTAGGCGATTCTCTTGCCTCAGCCTCCCGAGTAGCTGGGACTACAGGTGCCCGCCACCACGCCCGGCTATTTTTTGATGCAGTTTGGCCGGGGCCGTGTTTGAAATGACAAAATTCCACTGTTAATCTCTCTGCAATGAAATCTGCCACCTGCGAGAACTGTGTTGGGAGGGATAACAATACACTGCTCACATTCAGGGCTGCCTCTGCTTCTTCCAAAGCAGGCTTGGCCGCCTCAAGTTTGGACTCAGCTTTTACTTTTTCACTGTCAATTTCATCCACAATTTTTTGGGCTTTGTCTTTTACCTCCTGGACTTCATTTTTTATTTTGGCTGAAGCCTGAGCACTCACTGTGACTTCTGCTAATACCTGTTAAATTAAGAAAACACAAGAAAGCAAAGAGAAACCTTTCAAGCAAAATTTGAGTAGTAAGAGAATATTTATTCAACATAATAAAAACATGACTAAGAGCAAATTTACTCCAGGTCTGAGTTGTCTGTAATTTCAGGTATATTAAAATAATTCCTCTGAGCAGTTCCTTTCAGTATCCCATTTTCTAAGCTTTCCTTAGGCTTAGAAATAAGTATTTCAAGCTTTCAAAAAATGGTGCTTCTACTCTATGAGTTCTAGAAACTTAAAACAATTCAAGTAAGTACAATGGAATAAGGTCAGAAGCCAAAATAAAAGCCTCATGTAATAACAATAAAAGTAGCCAATATTTACTGAGTGCTTATTACCTTGTGCCAGGACCAGGCTTAAGGGCTTCCCCTGTTATCTCACTCACTTTCAGTAACTGGGTGAGGGTCAAGAGTTAAGTGGATATTCTTAACTGTCTCTCAGTGTAGATATGAAACCTGCACACTTGCATCCCTATAACCTTGAGTGAAGTATCTTCTTTCCTTTTTTTGTTTGTTTGTTTTTTTAAACGTCATCAACTCTTTATCTTACCCTTTTCTCTCCTAGACACACACTGTAGATGAGATATGGGCCATCCTAGAAACCTAGAGTTTACAGGATCCTTAAAGAGAAGACCAAATAAAACTCAAGAGAAATTTCACAAACAGATGAAAGAGAACAAGATACAGCAAGAGAAGAAAGAATGATCTTAGACAGAGTAACAGATATAATAGCTTAGATATGTCTTGGTATAAGTTAAACAAAAATATATAATGGCCTTTGTGAACATTATCTTACCAGAAATTAAATAATTAAATAATAATGCTTTCTTAATTATGGAAAAATATTCCTTACCAGTAGTGATAAAAGAAATGCAAACTTACTTCATCTGCTTTTACAGAAGCCACTGCCAATTCCTTCTCTTTGACTGCCAGATCTTGAGAGAGTTTAGCAACAGATTCACTTGCCTCCATAAGCTTATCAAGACCTTTAGAAATACAAACATACATATTCTTGGTGAATATATGTGAATCCCCTCATCAAATACTTGTTCAATATTTACTATTTATAAGGTACTGCACATGTAATCTAATGAATATAATTATTTATAGATAAACATTCAAAAACATACATATTTAGGAGCAGCAATCCTGACTGTATTTCTGCCTTTCAACAGGGAGCTAAAGAAATAACTCAGATCTAAGAATATCCTCTAGCTACATTTAAGGGAAAGTCACAATACCCTGTTGAATAAGATTAGGTAAGTCAGGAAACTTATTTGACAAAGTTATGCTCTTTGTGGCTTTGTAAACAGTTCGTAGCTATGATTTTTTGATCAGATTGCAGCTGAGTTGGCAAATGAGACTGGAAATATATTAACATTTTTGTGGCTCTCTGGTATAAAAATGAAAACAACTGCTAAAATGTAACTGACTCTGTGACTTTCAGTGCTATTGAGAGAAATAAGTGATTAAACAAATTTCTCATATTTTAATTGGATTCTAGATTGTGGTGTGTTGGTAAATGTTTAACATCTGGGTCTCTGGGGAAAGGAGAAGCATTCATTTGTATATTTGCCAATTTCCATAGCGTAAATGCTCCCACCATGGCTTATTTCAAGCTACCAAAAAATTCTCAGTAGCATGCCATTATATAATATTTCTGCCATACAGATAGAACAGAAATAACCAACCTCAAGAATATTAATAATAGTGAAGTAGAGTTACAATAACTAAGAAGTGATGAGTTTTGAGTATTGCCTATATTTTAAATATAATTTATTTAATTTTAGGTATATTTGACTGAATTTTTAATAAAGGCTATGTTTAACACAGATCATAAAACTCCTAAAAATGTAACAGTTGGCTCTCAAGAGCTAGTACAAGTCAGCTTTGGCACACTTCTGATTCTAGCAGCATTGCCTAGAAAAGCTGTAAGAAAGTGAGCCATGAAAAAAATCTCTCCGGAAGGCTTCTTTCACAGTGATCCTACTATCGCCATCACTCCACAGACGTTGGAGTGCAGCTTTATTATAAAACCATGTTTTCTCTGGGGGGAATGAAAGGAACCGAGGTTGGTTGAACTGTTTGGGCCACATGCTATCTGGAAACATAATCTGTTTCAACATACACATTTCCTACTTACACTGCATACACCTGGCACTCAGCAAGCTACTACTCAGGTAAACTATCTCCTTTTGTTTTTATTTCCTAATGTTTCTGTTTTTTCCTTTCCCTTTATTAAAAATTTAGGAAGCATTAACAAGGCAAAGAATATACAAATCAAGGCAAATCGTAATTGAACCAAAAATTGAAACTGTAGTCAGTTCCCAAGAGCTGCCTTCTCCGTCTCTGCAAGCAGAAACTCAGTAACTATGGTGAGTCACTGCCCAGCATAGTGGACATAGTGCTGGGAGAAATGGTTCTAGAGAGAAAATGGACCACTGCTGTTCAGATTTTCTTCTTCCCAGAGTTTCTTGTTGGGTGAAAAGAGCCTTAAGGACATCCCTTAAAATTATCCCATTACTAATAATATAATCAGTATTAATATTTAGCTTTCAAACAAAATAGTGAGATCACTATAAAACAAATCCCCCAAAGATCTGATTCTCCTTACCAATATTCATACGTTCAGCTTGTTCATTAATATATTTCACCTTTTCAGTATAAATATTTTTATATCCATTTATAAAGGAAAGATAAGATTTAGGAGTCACATGTGCTCTTCGGCGGTATCTGAAAGCAGAACACAGAGATGGCCATTTCTATCATTCTGGCATCCTCCTGTAAAATGACACCCTTCCCAACATGAAACCAGGGTGATTCATTAGCAGGAAGGCAGGGCTTGAGTAGGGTTTTCAAGAGGTGAGGTGGAAAGAGCACTAATCTCTGTCTGGTGATTTAACCCTTTATCTGAGTCTGGGCTTCTGGTTCCTCATCTGGGAAACTGAGAGCATAATGTCTGCCCTAGCCGCCCTCCCACCCCAAGTTTTGTGAAGATCAAATGGAATAGTATATGTGAATGTACTTTGTAAACTTTAAGGTTCTAGACACATATTAGAGGTAAGCAGTTGAATGGATTTTGCTGTGATACATTTTCATCCAACTGATATTTGTTACACACCTCTCCCCTGCTAGATACCATCTGGCTGGGCTTACAAAATTGAAAACTGATCTCTCCCCTAATTCTTCAGACTGGCCTTGAAATCAAGGCACCCACATTTGCTTAAAATGTTCAAGTCATTGTGGGCTTTTTTATAGTAATTATATTTAATGATAGAAGTAGACAAAAGGAATAATTTTTTTTTTTTTTTTTTTTTGCAGTTTTTGGCGGGGGCTGGGTTAGAACCCGCCACTTCCAGCATATGGGGCCGGCGCCTTACTCCTTTGAGCCACAGGCGCTGCCCCCCCCTTTTTTTTGGAATAATTCTATATAGGAGAAATTCAAATCAAAAAAGTTCTTTACATACTATAACATTATTTTGCCTTTTACATTAATTTTCACTTTTGGACTTCTGAAGATTTTTATCATTAAAAAAATTTTTTTAAAGAAACTTGTGCACATATGTGACTATCACTAAAGTGTTATAAAAATAATTATATTCTGAATAAACTTCTACAACTTAATAAGATATGAAAAATTTGGAAAGCACACAAAAATTTTGAAACAAAAAAAGAACCGGTTTTTGTAGCATACGAAGGTAAAAATTTATGTCACAGAGGACATGAGCAGGAGGAGCTCAAGTTACATAGAAAGAAAATCTTCTCAGCGGTAAGAAGTAATACACATTGACTCACCAAGATAATCTGGGAGATTATCTAGAATTATTTAAGAGGGATAGTTTGGGGATGGTTTTAAGTAAAGAAAAAGGTCTGGAATAAACAAACTTTGGGGAGGCAGGAAACCAATGAAAACCAATGAAAGTGTTACCCAAACTTTCCATGAAGAAAAACATGCATCACTTTTCTGGGAGTTTGTGCAGCCCTTGAAGTCCATCCACTAACCTTAAGAGAGGAGACCACTGTTCTGGAGACCCACCTGGGCCCATATGTCAATCTTACACAGTGACTGCCATGTTTGGGGGGTGCAGGGGTTGTGCTGTTGAACTGTTGACACCAGCTTTCACGTAGTGAACATGCCATTCCTGCTTTTAGTGTGTGCACTTCCTACTGCCAATTAATATTTTGTTTCAAATTATTTGGTATAAAAATATTGATAAGACCAAGTAATACAAATACAAAACCTAAATGTTCCCTTAACATAAGGCAATAAAGAAACTTTAAAACAATGTACTTCCTTAATTGAACTGAATAATGCACTTGAATGAGAAACTAATTTTTTTTTTTTTTATTGTTTGGGATTCATTGAGGGTACAAAGAATTATGTTACACCGATTGCATTTGTTAGGGAAAGTCCCTCTTATAATTGTGTCCTGCCTGCAAGAGGTGTGCCATACACGGTGACCCCCTCCAAGCACTTCTCTCCTCCCCTCTCCCTCATTCCCCTACCCAAGCCCTTGTATTAGATCATCTATTGCATTCATATTAGAATTGAGTACATTGGATTCTTGCCTCTCCATTCTTGTGATACTTTACTAAGAAGAACGTGTTCTACCTCAATCCAGGTTGATACCTATCTCTTTTAATGGCTGAATAGTATTCCACGGTGTACATATACCACAGCTTGTTAATCCATTCCTGGGTTGGTGGCCATTTAGGTTATTTCCACATTTTGACAATTTTAAATTGAGTAGCAATAAACAGTTTAGGGCAAATGTCCTTATGATAAAAGGATTTTTTTTCCCTTCTGGGTAGATGCCCAGTAATGGGATTGCAGGATCAAATGGGAGATCTAAGTTGAGTTCTTTGAGGATTCTCCATACTTCCTTCCAAAAGGGTTGTATTAGTTTGCAGTCCCACCAGCAGTGTAAAAGTGTTCCCTTCTTTCCACATGCATGCCAGCATCTGCAGCTTTGAGACTTTGTGATGTGGCCCATTCTCTCTGGGGTTAGGTGTTATCTCAGGGTGGTTTTGATTTGCATGTCTCTGATGATTAGGGACAATGAGCATTTTTTTCATATGTTTGTTAGCCATTCATCTGTCTTCTTTAGAGAAGTTTCTGTTCATGCCTCTTGCCCAGTGATATACGGGATTGTTGGCTCTTTTTTTATTGATTAATTTGAGTTCTCTATAGATCCTAGTTATCAAGCTTTCGTCCGATTCATAATATGCAAATATCTTTTCCCGTTCTAAAGGTTGCCTATTTGCTTTGGTTACTGTCTCCTTAGCTGTAAAGAAGCTATTCAGTTTAATTAGGTCCCAATTTGTTTATTTTTGTTGTTGTTGCAATTGCTATGGAAGTTTTCTTCATAAAATCTTTCTCCAGGCCAATATCTTCAGGTGTTTCTCCCCGCTCTTTCTTCAAGGATTTTTATTGTTTCATGCCTTAGATTTAAATATCCATCTTGAATCAATTTTTGTAAGTGGTGAGAGGTGCGGGTCTAGTTTCAATCTTTATCCAGTTCTCCTAGCACCATTTATTGAATATGGATTCTTTTCCCCAGTGTAATGTTCTTGTTTGGTTTATCAAAGATCAGGTGGCTGTAAGATGTTAGTTTCATTTCTATCCAGTTCCAAATGTCTATGTCTCTATTTTTGTGCCAAAACCATGCTGTTCTGATCACTATGGCCTATTAGTACAGCCTAAAGTCTGGTATGGTGATGCCTCCAGCTTTGTTTTTATTACTAAGAATTGCCTTGGCTATATGGGGTTTTGTCTGGCTCTATACAAAACAAAGAATTATTTTTTTTCCAAATCTTAAAAGTATGATGTTGGTATTTTAATGGGGATTATATTGAATCTTTAGATTGCTTTGGGAAGGGTAGACATTTTAACAATGTTGATTCTTGGCAGCCATGAGCATAGTATGTTCTTCCATTTGTTAATATCTTCTTCTGTTTCTTTTCTTAGGTTTTTGTAATTTTCTTTATAGAACATCCTTCACCTCTTTTGTTAGGTGTATTCCTAGGGTTTTTTGTTTTTGTTTTTTTTTTTTTCTGAAGTTACTATGGAAGGAATTGTGTCCTTGATTAGCTTCTCATCTTGGCTGTTATTGGCATATACAAATGATTTTATGGCATATACTACTGATGATGATCTTAAATTTTATATCCTGAGACTTTACTGTATTTTTTGATCACTTCAATGAGTCTTGTGGTTGAGTCTTTGGGATTCTCTAAGATCAAAAACTAATTTGAAACAGTTTCTAAGGAATTAGTTAAGTCATTTCCAAAACAAAATTAAGCAAATGAAATAAAGCAATTCATTAAGCATCTGTTACTTTGAAGCCTGGTATTTAAGTATGGATACCAGTTAATTTTTCAATACATAATCACAAGAAAATCAAAGCAAGAAAAATCTGAATGCAAATGCCACCTCATGCTCAATCAGTATGAAGAATCTTTTACTGGATGTTCCATTGAATTCCTCTTTGGAGTGTACTTGGTGGTTCAGTAGCTATGGTGCTTATCACTCACCTTTGGAAGTAACTTTCGCAGCTCTCTGAAACCATGTCATGAAAGAGGCCCATTGTTTCTACAACATGTCTTTTAATTTCAGAGGTGCAGACAATGTTATAGCCTGAAAGGAAATAGGAAGCTACAGCAACTAGCGCCTCCTTCGGCCAGCGACTGAACCAGTCCATAGTGCAACCTGAGATCAAGCCAGGAAACTTCAAGGAACGGGCACGGAACTTCTCACCAACCTATTGGTGGCAAAGTCAAAAAGCATTAGAGACACAAGAATTTATAAGTCATCCAGAGAGAGATTTATACATTCTGAGCCAACAACGTGACATCAAAAATTTGAAAAAATAAAAGTCTTAGACTGCAATAATACATAAATTTAGTGTTCAGATGAAGACACAAAATACATTTCATACTCTTCCCTGTCCTGGGGCTACATCTACATTATTGCTGTTGATTCTAGGAACTGCCTTTTAAGAGGAAACTGACAAACCAGAACTCGTTCAGAGAGAGAGCATCAGGGCAGTAAAAGGCCAAGTGAATTGCTGCAGGAACAGATGTTTAGGCTAAAAACAAACAACTTAGGGAGTCTATAGAAACTTCTCAAATATCTGAACAGGGATTGTGTTCATTACAGAACAGAGTCAGAGGAGAAAAAGCAGAGACAGACAAAATTCAACTGATTACAAAGAAGAGTTTTCTGGCAATTAAACATCTAAAAATGAAGGAGGCTGCCTTGTAAATTAATGAGACCCTGCCCCCCAACCTGGAGCAAATCTATCCAGAAGTTTAAACGATAAAGGAAATGTTTTACATATGTGCTTTCCAGCGTGGTAGGCATTAGAACACATAACCACCAAGCACTGGAAATGGGGTTAGTGGGACTGAGGAATCAAATTTTTATTTTTACTCAACTTTAAGTAATCAATATTTAAATCACCATGTACAACAAATGGCTACTGTATTATCACAGTGAGCTAAAGATATTCAATCCTACATCAGGGACATTCTAGTAGACTCCATGGTATGTCTACCTTGGAGGTGAAGGTGGAGCTGGATGAGATTACATCACAAAATCCCTTACGATTCAAGGTGATCGTCTCTAGGTGATGAATGAAAAATGCAGCCAATGCAACAACTTCTAATAATATGAATATTTTAGATGATCACATTAGAAATGAGATTTTGGCCAATGGAGAGTAATGGTAGTAAAGTCTTCATAATTTTAATTCAACATATAAATAATAATTTCTGAGCAAGTCATCTCATCAGAGAAGGTAAACTAAATACCTTTAAATAAGTAACTCCCACTACATGGATACAAATAAAAATAAAAACTCACTGGAGAAAAGCAGAGAACAACATGCAAGTTCTTTCTCGACCTTGAAATGAAGTATTCATACAGATTATCAAAGGTAGGAGGATGGCGAGGCAGCTCCCTTTTCATCACTGATATCAGACTTTGGGTGATTTCATCCATCTCATCTCTTGCAAACAAATTGGAGATCTTTAAGGAACAGATAAGAAAGTGTTCTGTATTTAAGAGTTACTGAGAGCCAATTCACTGCCAAAGTCTAATTTCCTTTTCATGTCATCTTGTTTCATGTTTTCATTCTGCATCTCTACAGGTCAAATCCTTTGTTAGCCAGAGATGACCAAGAGTGCAACTTTCTACTGAGCATCTTAAGAGTAGATAATGTTTTCCTGTCTTCACATAGTTACCACCCAAAAGCTATCTCCTCCACCATTTCAGTCACCTCCTTAAAGTGTCCAGTGATGCCCTCTGTTTGACTCACGGTCTTCTCAACTCTGGCTCCAAAATACTTAAGTAGCTTGTGCAACATTAACCAGCTGTATACACCATCGTGCAGGAAAGAGTTAACACAACAGGCCTAATCTTGCGAAGGATGTGCTTGTAGAGCAGGCCCTTGGCTGGCATCAAGGAAGTTGGCTTTTGGAACGTCTCCCCCATGACTGACAAGTTTGTTTTTCTGGGCCTACGAGACCGTGACACATGGTGTACACCTGCTTTCCTCGTAGGAGTCAGGAACTTGGGCCGTTGTGCCTAGCTAGTCAGGGAGTGACAACATGACCACACCCAAAGCAAACCACTGGACTCTGCATCTCAAACAGGCTTCCTGTACAGAAATACAGTGCAGAGGTCACTGCACTTCATGCAGAAGGAACAGCACACTCCTTGGCCCCTTAGAACACAGGGAGCCTGCTCAGCGATTCCTCCAGACTCCACATGATGTGTCTTTTTCTTGACTGTTCAGCCATGTATCCTGACTGGACCTGAGTACAAGTACAGGTTGACCATTCCTAATCCAAAATGCTTGGGACTAGTATATTAATAAAGACTTTTGATTTTTTTGGACTTTAGAATATTCCCATTATATACTTCCTGGTTAAACACCCCAAATCCAAGTATCTGAAATCAAAAATGCTCAAATAAGCATTTCCTCTGAGCATCCTGTTGGTGCTCAGAAAGTTTTGCATTATGGAGCTTGTTGAACTTCAGATTTTTGGATTTGGGATGCTCCATCTGTTTATGCAGAGTCCTCTGAGGCCTTCTAACAAGGTACCAAACACACAAGCGGTGTGAGCAGGGGCGATACAAACATCCCCTTACACTAACAGAACTCTTGACAAGTGCATAGAACAGACAGATACAGATACTTTGCTTCTCCTAAAATAAATTATAAGATAGAATTGAAGAGTGAAAAAAAAAGTAAGGATCCATATTTAGAGTAGAACAAAGGATCCAAAAAGCTGGAGGTGGGCGGCATTAATTTCACTGGAATTTCAAAAAAATCTACTAAATCTCATATGCTCATCATTTCTAAAATCAAAAACGTGCTAAATAGCCTTGCTTCTGAAGGGTTGCTGATTTTTCTATTCAAATATCATGTATATTTTCACAATATGAGTTTTTTCCTCCTTTTGAGACCTACCTCCCCTGAAGACAGCAAGTTGTTAAGATATTCCAGAAATGCCTCATCTTTTATTTCATTGTCAGTAAAGATGAAGGTGATGCCTTTTCCTTCACCTCCAGCAACTTTGTATAAAGCTTTTAAATCATCTGTTAGATTACTCACATTGTAAGACCTAAAAAGAGATGTGACAGAAAATGTAAATATAAAGCCATAATTTATCTCAAAACACAATAACATAATAACCCATGATAATTAAAGCATAATCCACACCTGTCCCAATAGATAATAATAGTGCCTGCTACACAATACAGAGATTAGAGCTAAAAAACTATGTGTCACCAGTAAAACCAACATGTTTTACTTAAATTGAGACGTGAGAGGGCATTTACGAGAAGTAAGCCATGAAGCATGAAATTTTAGTTTCTACAATTTGCCAGTCCTGAGCAACAGATACCACCCAAGTGATTGTGTGCGAGATATCTAAAACCAATCTGAAATTTGGATGAGTTTCGTTTGGTGAAAAATTCACAATAAATTGTGAACAAAGTCAGTGATATGGTTTGTTACATATAGTTAGTTATATGTAACAAAATTAGTTACATGTAGGGACAATTTTCACAGCTCATTAAGTAGCTAGATACAGAAAAAGCCTGCAGAAAAAGACACATTCATGTGGAAGTGGTACAATTATTTGGTTATGGATTATGAAAAGAGAAGCTCTTGGTCTTCGTTTTTCTGTCTACTCTGTTTCTTGTTAGATGTATGTGCTACCAGAGGTGATGCAACGTGTAAAACTGTAAGTTAACTAAATTTAATTTAACTAATCTCTAAGTATATGAAAAGCTGACATTTCCCCAAGTATTATATGTAAATCTCACAGTCGGTCAACAGCAAGGACGACAAGGAAACCCTCATCTGATGGAGGTGCCGCAGTGCAAGTCATAGGGTAAGACCTTAGTGCAGCCTTAAGGTCTGATGAGAAGATGATAGCCACTGGAACCAGAGGACCTGGGGGCCTGTGCTGTCAGAGTAATCCTCTCTGAATCGATCAGCCTATGAAGTCACATAACCATTTAGGCTGATTTTTTTAAAAACCTACCCCAACTGTTATGTATTGCTTTTGCATTATATAGAGATAGTCACAACATACTCCTCTTAGGGGTCCTGACCTCTCTGGATTGGCTAGTTTGCATATTAAAGGCAGACTCCTGGACAAGTTGTTTGAATCTCTAAGAATTGCCTAACTGGGAAGGCTAAGTCAACAGGACCCCAGATATCAGAGAATCAAGAATACAGAAAATGCCTAGTGCAGTGGTGCCTGGCTGTAGTCCCTGCTACTCTGGAGGCTGAGGCAAGAGGATTGCTTGAGTCCAGGAGTTTAAGGCCAGCCTGAACAACATAAAGAAATACCTTATCTCTTGAAAGAAAGAAAGAGAGAAAGAAAGAAAGAGAGAAAGAGGGAGGGAGTGAGGAGGGAGGGAGGGAAGGAAGGAAGGAAGGGATGGAAGGAAGGAAGGAAGGAAGGAAGGAAGGAAGGAAGGGATGGAAGGGAGGAAGGAAGGAAGGGACGAAAGGGAGGAAAGAGAGAAGGAAGGAAGAAAGAGAAAGAAAAGAACGAAGAAAATAAGAGAATGTAGGTAATACACCTGCCTTAATTTAAGCTTCTGTCATTTCTAACTAGGATGACGGTAGGATCACCTACCCCAGCTCTACAAATTCAGATACCTACAGCAACCAGGCAGATGATGCCAAGGAATGCTGCAGGGCTGGCAGGTCTCCAGTAAGCTACAGGGCTGCACGCCCCATCTAAGGAAGCGGCTGTTGCCCAGCTCCAGCCACCAGGGATACAGGCCCTCAGTTGGCAGAGCTCCCAATTATTTCAACAGAAATAATGTTTGTCTAAAATGTGAAACCTCCCAATTTTTAAATGTTGACAACCAATTAAATTTTTAAAATTTAATTTAACTAATCTCTAGGCATATGGTATTTTATGGTTTTTAAAATGCTCTTATAAATCGTATCTTACTAAATTTTTATTTTCCATTTGCATGGCAGCAGAATGGGGGGTACGTGTGTGTGTGCTTGTAAATTGGCAAACTGATCTAAAATTCATGGGAAATAACAACCCAAATAGTCAAGACAATCTTGAAGAACAATAACAAAGTTGAAGATCTGAAACCTCCAAATATTACATATGTATACATATTAAAGAACTACAGTAATTAAAACAGTGAGTAATGGCATAAAGATAGATAAACAAAACAGTGGTACAGACTTCAGTTACATCTATGATCAGATGATGGGTGACAAAAAATGATATAGTTATATGGCAGGGAAAAAAGGACTTTTTAAATAAATGGAACTGGATCAACTAGATATCTATATTGGAAATAATAATCTCAATTACTACCTTAGATTTATAAGAAATTAAATTTGGGGCATATTATAGCTCTAACTGCGAAAGTAGTAAATTTTATTTGTAAATGTGAAGGAAATCACAGGAGAACATCTTTGTGACCTTGAAGAAAACAGATTTTTAAACAGCATATAAAAGTATTAAACATAAAGGGAAAAAATGATAACTTTTCATTAAAATAAAGATCCACTAAGATAGCAAAAAGGCAAATCACTAAGTGGAAACAGATATTTGTAATATATACTCTGACAAAGGAATTATATCCAAAACACATAATGAATTCCTAATAATTGACAAGAGAAAGAATAGCAACCCAATTGGGAAAAAAATGGTAAAAGGGCATAAGCAGATATTTCACAAAAGAAGCTACCCAGACAGCCAATGTGAGGTGAAAAGGTCCCTGACATTATTAGCCCTCTGGGAAATGCAAACTGAAATCCCAGTGAGATACCACTGCACACCCTCGGCTCTGCTAAGATGGAAAATACTCACAGTGCCAAGGATCCGGAGCCACTGAAACTCTCAAGTGCTGGCCGAACTGCCAACTGGAACAACCACTTTGGAAAATGACTTCACAGATCCACTAAAGAAGAATATCTGCACACTCTATACCCAGGAATTGTACCTCTAGGAGTATACCCAGACATGCACAAGAATATTCACAGCACCTCCATTTGCACAAACAGTACAATGGATAAATAAATTGTGGTAATATGTGAATAAACTATTGCTACTATAGAAAAGGGGTGCAAAAGAAGTAAATCCTGAATTTGATATAAACCTCAAAACTAGGCCAAACCAACCAATGCATTTAGGAGTCACAACGTGGATTACCTTTGAGAGGTGATGACTGAGACGTGACATGTGAATACTTCTGGGGTGCAAGCAGTGTTTTATTTCTTCCCTTGTGGGCTGGTTATATAGGAGTTCTGACCCAAGATTAATGTATTAATATAATTCCTTATAGATGTAATACTTAAAAGTTTACTTTAAAAAAGAAATAGACCAAATTATTGTGGTTTTTTTAAACATTTAACTCCAGAAAAACTAAGTGTAGAAAAACTTTGTCATGTTTTATTTTATCCTACCTGGTTAATGTTATTTGGAATATTTGATATCCAGCTATAAAAGAAGCCAATCTTGAAAGACTTTGTTTTCCCGAACCACCAACACCCACCAGCAGTGCATTTCCACATGATGTTCGAATTACTCGTGAGATCTGTTTTGAAATAAAATAGTGTTTATTTGAAAACAGGATGCAAAGTTCACATTTTCTTGCATTAAAAGTTTGACCATATGTTTTTGGACTACATTAGACTTTTTCCTTGTAATAGTATACCTCAGATTTTTAAAAATTAAAAATTAAAATGTTACATGCAGCATTAATTTATTCAACTCAAATTCTTTCCTTGTCCATTTATATTTATATCATGAAAAATAGAACTGACTTCAGTTCCTTCTATCTCAAAATTATTCTGTGTTATTTTTAGACACAATGGATAGTAGAGCTGCTCTTCCCAATCTACAGAAGATGTAAGAAAAGTTCAGAATTATTTGCTTATTATTCATCAGTCTAACACACTGAATCACGTAGACACCCACCTTTACAATTAATAGTACCTCTATGAGATCTGTGCCAAAAAATTTTTTATAAGTACCAAAATTCTATTTACTATGGGCACAGGAGGTCATTTCTAGAAACAGACTTGGAGAGACAGCCTCAAGTCAATCCATGATTGATTTCTCTGGTGAGGATAAGACTCAAATTGCTATTCAAAACTCATGCAGGTGAAGGGGGTCAAGATATTGCTCAAAAGCTGTCTTTTATATTATTGGCACTGATTAGGAAGAAAGTCTAGATGGATCACTAAATCCATTTTCACTACGAAAAATAAATTTTTTTAAAATTCAAATTTTAAAGATGGAAAATCAATAGTGACACACTGGTGTGTATTAATTCTGCTATTATATTTTAAAATATGCTAATCAGTTATGACTTTGCACCTAGGCCAGGGTCTCAAGGCCCCCAGGTCCTCAAGACCTAGCCACTAGGTGCTCAATAATTACTTGTTGGATGGATGAAGGTGAAAACGGCTCTAGGACATCTGGAGTTTCACCAACTTTGCAAAAGACAACTATGCAATAAAAGCAGAGCTAACTGACGTCTATTTATCAAACCTCCTACTCCATGCTGTCACTTCCTGAGGAAGATCCTGTTCCATCAACCAACTTCATATAAGTAAACAACTTCTTTCTCCAGACCTTCAGACTTAGATCAAACCATGCTCCTTTTTGGCGCTACCTCTAACTGGCTTCTATTTTCTCACCAGTCCAGCACACCTAACTTACCCTTTCCCCTACAGCTGGTTCAGAATCTGTAAATCAATCATGAAATTGACACTTTTTGAAGCAACATCTTTTCCTCCGTGGGGAATAGGATTCTCATAATGTCAAAATATAATTTAGGGAGAGTATATTTCTTCATAGGACTCTCTAGCTTACTTTCTAGGAAAGTAAAACTCTTGACTCTGCATGCTCTGCACACCAAAACCATCAATTTGCCCTTGAAAAATATTTACTGTCATATAGGTAAGTCATATTAATTCTTTGCATGCTGGGAGAGTGAACTGATCCAACTTATATATTCACTCTACCTGATCGTACACATTTATTTTCTCAAAAAGTTTCTCTGTGAAATTTACTGAGCTTTTACACAATCTACTTATTCCAGTAAATAGTTAATAGTTAGAACCTTGATAAGATGAGTCATTGCATCTTTAAAAAACACCAAATCTAAAGTTGTTCCCCTAATGATTTCATTGAACTGTCTCTGGTAAAACTGGAGTTTCTCAGACAGAAAGTCAAAGGATGGTACCTATGAGAGGGGAGAGAAAAATATACATATATAAGATCCAAATATTTATTAAAGTAGCAATTGTAAAGACACATAAAAGTAACTCTAAAAAAATGTGAATTTCCAGAAGTTTGTCATACATTAGTCTGCTTTTAGCTATTTTCATTATTAGACAGGCCTGAAACTTAAACCACACTAGTTGGTTTCCAATACAAAATCAATCATTCTGATATTTCCCTTCAAGAGGCTCAGCACCTACTCTTATCCATGGCAACCAACAAGTATAACAAAATTTAATTTAGTTTTTATTTGCTTTTTAAAATTGTTTATGGTTTTTAAAAAAGATATAGAAGTTTAACCTTATTTGTGTAGTCAAATCCACAAGTCTTTGTTGTTCCAGAAGAAACTTGTTTTGCAAATTGCTTCTCCCCATTCAATTCTTTGATCTACATGCACTGTGGAATTACTTCATTATGTCACCCTATTTTTTAAAACATCCCTTTTGAACCTTTCACATTTCAATAAATGTACATGCTACTTTAGAAAGAATGATGTGTTGCTGTTTACTCAGGTAAAATTTAACATTTTAATTCCTAGATATTTTATAGTTGCTGTTAATTATTTTTATGTTATATTTTTTGTCTGGTCATTGTGGGCAAGGGTTAGAAGACTTTTTCTAGACAGGGTAAGATGATAAATATCATAGGCTTGGCTAGACATATTGGGTCTGTTGCAACTATTCGACTCTGCCCTTAAAGTGAAAAAGCAGCCACAGACAATATGTAAACAAATGGGTTTGCCTACGCCCTAATAAAACTTTATTTATGAACACTGAAATTGTAGATTTTACACGTCACATGATAGTATTCTTCTTTTGATTTTTTTTCTAACCATTTTAAAATGCAAAAATCCTTCTTAGCTCATCAGTCTAACAAAAATAAAGCAGTAGGCTGGATCTGCCCCCCTCCCCTGCACCGTAATCTGCCAACCCCTGATACAGAGGAGAGTTACTGAGTTCCTGTTTATGTACACTTGGTCATTTTCCTGAACTCATCAGTAAAAGCAGGTTTTAAATTCTTTTGGATTATATAATTTGGCAGTCATATCTATAAGTAACAATATTTTGCAATATTTCTTCTTTTTCTATTGTCTAGAAGATTTGGCATGATCTGTTTTTTAAAACTCTCCTTTACTTTTATTTATATAATATTAGTTGTCTATTTTTTGAGACTTTGGAAAAAAAATAAGAAGTTAACTGATGACTTTATACTGAGCCTCACAGTCAAAGCACTCTATAATGTCTTATTTGACAACGTGAACGTTACTTTCTTGGCATTATTATTACTAATATTGCTTAATATTTCGATGCAGTAATTGTCTGTTTTCTTTTCTGAATGTATTTATCTTCTTTCATTCTTTACGTGGTTTTTGTTCCTAGTCCTTATCTTAAACATTGTTATTGTTATTAAATTTTAAGCTTTTTAAATTCTGTGAAGGCAGTAAGTGGAAACCTAATTAACCCATGCACATGTAAAAATAAAAAAAAATATTTTGGATTTTTTTCTGATAATAGTATCTACTTTTGTCATTTTGTTGCTTTGCCCAGAACCTGCCTGCAATATTAAATAAAGTGGTGACACGAGGCATATTTGTCTTAACACCTGACTTGCATGAGACTGATGCTAAATTTCCCTGTAGGAATCCGTACGTGATGACTAAGAATCACAAGAAACGCCTAGTAAGATGAGTGATCTGAAAAGCTCTTTTTTTTTTTGAGACAGAGCCTCAAGCTGTCACCCCTGGATAGAGTGCTGTGGCATCACAGCTCACAGCCACCTCCAATTCCCGGGCTCAAGCGAGTCTCCTGCCTCCGCCTCCCAAGTAGCTGGGACTACAGGCGCCTAACACAACGCCCGGCCATTTTTTGGTTGCAGCCGTCATTGTTGTTTGTCGGCCCGGGCTGGATTCGAACCCGCCAGCTCAGGTGTACGTGGCTGGCGCCTTAGCCCGTTGAGCCACAGGCGCCGAGCCCTGAAAAGCTCTTTTAAGAGAGAAAAATAAATACCAGTTCGTAGATTTTGGGTATTTCAAACACGGTGTCTTCAGGTTCATCGCCAGTAGGTTCAGGGATCTCCCGGAGAAAGTCCACGAAGTACGGTTCGGGGAGAATACACGAGGCCACCTCGGAGCCAATATTTTCCTCAATTGCGTGAATAAGATGTACGTTAAACCACTGCTCGTCTTCGGGAGTTATAAACCTGAGGGGAAGCAGCAGTAAGAACGCGGCCGAGGAAAGCCTCTTCTCTAACTGCACCCTCCCTCCTCTCCGCCCCCACCGGGCCCGCCTGGCCTCGCCTCGGGATGGAGAAACAGGACGTTGTGCCTTTGGACAGGAAGGGCCTAACCCCGCTAGAGAGTTCGAGCAGCAGGGGTGTTACTTATAGAAAACACAGGGCGAGGTCAGAGGTTTCTACGAGGCGCAGTAGGAGCAGAGGCTCCGGCCCGTGGCGGGCGCGTGGCCTCCTTCTGGGTTTGTGAACACACAGTGCAGGAAGGTTCTTCCCAGACTGACAATATCACAGAGGGAAGAGAGAGCAAGAAGGAGCAACAGGGGACGAGGACCCTACGGGGAGACACGCCAGGCACTCTGTAACTTGGTGAGATGGGCATGAGCGCCCTTCTGCCACACAGATGGAGAAACCTAGGCTCAGGCAGATGACTGAATTTAACTTTCAGGGGAGACCTTAACTTTAATGGGGTGAAACAAGATTTCGCCATGTGAAACCTACACAGAACTAACAATTTTTGGAAAATACGCACAATAACAATTTATTACAAAATGCTATCAACTCTCTGATGATGTGATGTATAAAGAGGTATTGTTGAAGTAATACTCCAGGAAATTAGCAGAGCGATTTTAAAGGCAACCGGCAGGTGGGAAGTGTTATGGAGGCTTCAGAAGCCCCGTGGCAAGTTAAGACAATGCTCCTATTCTACTCATCTGAGTAGGCAATGCAAGAAGTAATCTAACAGTAGAAACCTCTCAGGCAGCACACTTAAACTCAAGTGCTGTAAATGTACCTGTCTGCAATGACTCTATTGCACTCATGTTTGAAAAGTGACAGGAGAACAGAAAGCGAGTCACACTCCTCAGCTTTTATGGTCAACATTCCTTGCCAAATTCTGGAAAGATCTCGAAGATTGAAGATGTAATGAAATTTAGAAGGAGTTGGCAGCATCTTCACCTAGAGAGGAAAAAAATGTAATACTCTTGATTAGTTTTCAGATAAAACTAAAAATAGAACTGCTTTTACAACTATTCTATCTCACAAATCCTATTTCGGTAAAATAGGCTGAGGAAATAAATCAAGATTAAGTTCACGTTCTTGTCACAGCCCTGACAGGAAAAAAGAAAGAAACACACACATAGAATTTAAAAGAATACAAGCCCTTGAATATGACAGATCTGAGAATAAAGCACTGGATGCAGATCCCAAGCCTGGTTCTATGGTTATCAGCTGGCTTTGAGTAAGTCACCTCTGCTGAGCTGTTTACAACTATGTGGGGGTGCAGGACACAATTACAAGAGGGACTCTACCTAACAAACACAAACATTGTAACCTAGTTGTTTGTACCCTCACATTAATCTGAAATTTTACAAAAGGGGGGAGAAAAAGAACTTTGTGAATTATGGGAATAATCATTCCTAACCACTGTTAACCTTAGTAGTGTATATATGGAAGTATGTCATAACAGAAAACTGAACAGAGCAGGTGGTTATGCAGGTAAGAACAATGGGATGTTCATTTTTAAAGTCAGTAAAGCCTCCTCTGCAGACTGCTTTGATTAAGAACCTCGTTGTGTTTGGATTTCACTGTGGGGATTCAAACTCTGTCAACACTCTTCCATACCTCTGCGGATCTATAAGAAGTTGACAGGCATTTCTGACATGCAGCTGTTAAGTACTGTAATAGCTGGCTTTTCTGGGGTTTTGTTTATTGGCGCACAAAGATTGTGCTCGGCTATACTCATTTCTACCAACTTGTAGAGAATAAAAAGACAAAGCTGTAACAATAACACACTCTTACCCAGAGAGATACCAGTAAAAGGATAAAGTCAGGTACTGTATAGGTGTCGAAAGCATTGCTGGCCATGTATAAAGATCATAATTGATATAATTAGCATCATTTTTGAAAGTAAAAACAATGATAATTCTGATAATACAACTTCCCACACAACCAATTCAGGAAAGCAAATGGCTTCTTCAATATCTGTCCATAAAATAAGCCCTTTCTATGTTGAAAAAGCACCCTATTGAGTCTGTAGAATAATTTTTGCAGGCTAATTCACAGTGCAAGTTAAAATAGCAGCTACCATGGGGAGATGTTATGAAAAGAAGTGTTATTTTATCCATCACCTTTCAATTTCCCTCTTTGCTCAGTTCCACTGCCAGCTAAAATGTTCGCTTTTATCCACTAAAATAATAAAACATATATTTACATTATAAATGTGCAAAAATTCTCAAAGGAATAAGGTTATGTGAATATCTTTTTCTTCTTTATAGTAAAAGGCTATAGCTTTGATGGCAGTCATTGGTAACTGAAGCAGTCATTTAAGAGAATCTATAAAAATAATTCCTTCCCCCCCTTCTTCTCATTATTTGTTAACTTGCTTCCTTTCTTCTCTTCTAATATTTTCCTTTGCTTTTTTGTCACCTTCTTTCTTTTCTCACCTGCTTCTGCTTTAAAGCTACATAAAGTAATATAAAGTTGGGGTGACTGACAAGGTATGAATGGATTACAAGTGCTTTGTGAAGATGGGAGGTTTAAAAAGATACGAAGAAGGCTGCTTATTTGGGGGTGGGAAGGGGAGGAAGATTCGTTTTCCAATGACTGAGCACCTTCCATCGGTTTTAAGAAGACACCATGGTAAACAGGAAATCTCTATCTGCTACCACCAAGGGAGCTGCCACACTGTGAGGGAACCTGAGAATAAACAGGAAACAAACATGTTTATAAACAGGCAGACAGACAAATGATGATGATAAAAGCCACAGGTAAAAAAAATAGAGTAGAGTCAGGAGACAGAGAAGGCCTGGGATAGGGGCGTGGGCAGCAACACTAGAGGACATTCTGGGAAAGTCCCTCCGAAGATAAGAATGACAAGAACGAGCCAAACAAAGGATAATGGCCCAGCAGTGGAGAACCTAGTGGGTTCAACCCAGGAGAAGAGAAGGGCTGCTTGCTCGGATGGGGCAGAATGACAGAGGGGAAGGGACTGAGGGGAGGCTCAGGCTGGGTTTGTGGTAAGTGCACCTGGAATCTACTGATGGTTTTATGAAGGAGTAATGACCTTCGGTTTACTTTTAAAAATATCATTCTAGGACTATCAAGAACAGACTCCAGGAGGCCAAGAAGAAAGCAAAAAGGCTAGTCGGGAAGTCACTGCATGGTCCACAGGACCGGAGACAGGCGCACGCATCAGGGCAGCCACAGTGGGCTGCGAGGAGTGCTCGGCTTTGGGATTATTTTGATGGTGAGGTCACTGAAACTAGCTCGCGCACTGTACACAGGTGATAAGAAAGACAAATCAAGGATGGGGCCCTTTTTTTTTTCTTTTTTTTCTTTTTTTTCGGTGAGATAAGAAAGAAGGTGACAAAAAGCAAAGGGAAATATTAGAAGAGAAGGAAAGAAGCTAAAACAACACCAGCAGGATAATTGGTGTTGCTATTAACCAAGATGCAAAAGTCTAGGGGAGAATCGTATTTAAGAATACTTAAGAGTTCTGTTTGGACGTGAGAACTTTGAGATGAATATTAAACATCAAAACAGTGATGTTTATTGCGCAGTTAGACCTTATTCTGGAGCGAGGCAGAGAGGCCTGGGATGAAGGTATTTATTTTGAAGTTCTTTGCATAGAGATGGCATTGGAAGCCTGGAAGCTGGATGAGACCACCTAGGGAAAGAATGTAATTAGAGAAGAGGTCCCAGACTCAAGTAGCCAGCAGTACTGGTGCATTCCAGTAGCCAGAGGAGGGAGAGAAGACGGGAACTTCCAAAAGGTAGCCAGTGAGAGAGGAGAAAAACCTATCTCCTAGGGTTTGAGGAGTATGAGGAGACTCTGAAGCCAAGTGAAGAAAGTGTTCAGAGGGATTATCTAGGTCAAAAGCCGCTTTAAAAAAAAAAGTTGATATATATATATATATATATATATATATGAGGAACAATTTGTAATTTGGCAAGATTGAGGGCTTTGGTGACCTTGATGAGAGCAATGGAAATGAAAGATTTGCAAAATGAGGGAAAGAAAGAGGAAATAGAGCCAGTAAACATTCAGATAAAAGAAACTTCCATGGAGAAACATGGGCGAGGCCAAAGCTTTTCAGAAAACTATGTATATAAGCACATTTAAAACAGATGGATATTACCATAGAAAATTATCCCAGATACTCAGACCTTGCCATTCATTTTTCAGGTTTTTTAAGGAGGCAGAACAGCATGTGCAAAGACCCTGTGTCGGCAAGGAGGGGAGGCCCACACAAGGGACTTGATCACTGGAGGAGGCTGCGTGGAAGGGCATCGCATAAGCAGCACCCCCTCCTCTTTGGTTGACTCTGTTATCTAACTTCCCCTAGTCCACCCAGGAATCCGAAAGGCTGGCAAACTGCAGATTTCCCAGGAGGTAAATGCCACCCACATGTGTATAGTGAGAACTACGACAACTAATCTTATCTCCTTCACCACTTTCTGACAAATACATCAACCTTGTTTTCACCTCCGACTTACATTTAATTGCCTTCTCATGAGTACTGCCTAAGTCACCCAGTTATGGCTACCGGGCACACTCTGACTCGTGTGTTAGAATCCAGCCTATTCTGTTAAGAACACTTCCACCCATTTACTAGCTCCACTCCACCTCAGACAGGCACACAAGTCAGACTTCCAGTCCTAGTTAGCAGAGAATATCTTGAAATCCACGTGTTAAGAGCATTGGACACTGTCTCCCTCCAGTTCAGTGGAGGGAAACAGATGATAACAAAGAGTTAAAAATCAGAGTAACAAGTGGAAAAGCAGCACTCTTATTTCAGCAAAATTCTACTTTATATTGGATGTTGTATGCGGTTTACCGCACTATCTCATACATATGGAAAGCATCATTTAGTCAGAATATTTGGTCCCTGGAAGGAAAAGATGTCATAAATCTATTTGAGCACCTAATTTATCTCTTCTAAAAAACACCACCACATAGGATGTTGTGATAACTTAATGATCCATGAGGTGAAAACTAGGGCTGAATAATAGTTGACATTTTTTTTTATTATTGACAACAAACCGTTTTGTACCTTAGTCCATTGCCACAGCACTCTGCCTACCGAGACTAAATTCGAAATCATGTCACACACTTCAGGTTTGAACTTTCTACACGGATCAAAGTATCCACAGCCAATAACTCCTGAAAGATAAGCAAGATTGAAGGTATAAGCTAACTAAAAGATTTCAAAGTACATGTTTATCCCAGTGAATAAATCACTACAAGACTAGCTAAGCTGGGTGTTTCTTCAGCATTTCTTTCAAGGGATCAGCTAAGACTGGGAGTCAGCAGTGGGCCTAGCCAAGCTTAGTATGCAGTGAGAGGCATTTCACGTGTACTGACTCGTTTAATCCCCACGGCACCCTCTGAGACAATATGAGATAGATGCTATTATTGTTATTATCCCCATTCTAATGCAAGCTCAGTAACTTGCTCAAGGCCGCACACCTTGGGCACCAGCAAATCTGAGATGTGAACCCAGGCAGCCTGGCTCCAAAGTCTATAAACCAGCATTCACTCCGAAGTGTATGAGAGCTGGAACAGAGTTCAGCAACTACCCCTCATCTTACGGAGAAGGAGACCAAGCCCAGACATGAAGCCAACTGCTCAAGGTCACACAGATTGGTTGTTGACAGAGCTGGAATCAGGACCTACATCTCCCAACTTCCCATCAGTCCCTGCCCTGGCCTAGAGAGACGTGTACCATTCCCGGGGAATACCCAGCACGGTGACAGCCCAACTGCCATAATCACCCCCAGGAAGGACTGTGTTACATGTTACATGAAACTACTCTTGAAGTTTCAAAATGTCTTCGATGTAGATTACATAAAGAGATTACTCTCATTCACTGCAGTGAGAGTACGGGCTGAATAATGCCTTCAGTTCTGGGCACGGCATTGTCAGAGGAATGTGACTCTGAGTACCTGCTTACAGGCAAGCAGCTCATGAGGATGAGGCAGACTAAGGGAACTGGGGTTCGTTCACATTGACTGAAGAAGAATTGCCTTGGGGAAACATGAAATTGCCCTCCCAAGTCATAGCTGGTTGTGCTGGATTCCTGTAAGGCCCTTTTGTGTCCTGAAATTCTATATGCTAGACTTCTACCTCCCTGTGGGACAAATGTGTTATACAAAGCATAAGATCTGGATCAGAAAGTAGGGATGAGCACCATATCTGTGCCACACTCAACTGGGCAGTTATTTCACCTCTCCGAGCCTCAGGTTCTGACTGGTTGGTTGGTTTTCCACTTCAGTTTAAATTTACCAATCATATTGAAGAGTGTGTCAAATAGCTTAACACATAAGCAAACGCCCAGGTACAGACCACCACACGGAGAAGTACAACACTGCTTGGTACTATAGAAACCTCTGTTTATTTTTTATTTTTCTTTTGAGACAGAGCCTCAAGCTGTCACCCTGAATAAAGTGCCGTGGCATCACAGCTCACAGCAACCTCCAATTCCTGGGCTCAAGGGAGTCTCCTGCCTCCACCTCCCAAGTAACTGGGACTACAGGCGCCCGCCACAATGCCTAGCCATTTTTTGCTTGCAGCCACCATTGTTGTTTGGCGGGCCCGGGCTGGATTCGAACCCGCCAGCTTAGGTGTACGTGGCTGGCGCCTTAGCCCGTTGAGCCACAGGCACTGAACTGAAACCTCTGTTTCTTTACCCTTGTTCACAGCCCCTCCTTTCCTCCAGAGGTAGCCACCACTCCAATCTGCTGACAATCAGTAGCTTGCTTTACTTTATAGCTTACCCACTTAGGTGTTTGAGATTTAACTTTTTTTTAACTTTTGGGATCTAAGCTACTTGAATTGGCCGGGTGCAGTGGCTCATGCATGTAATCCCAGCAGTCTGGGAGACCAAGGCAGGTGGATTGGCTGAGCGCAGGAATTGGAGACCAGCCTGAGCTAGAGTGAGAGACCCTGTCTCTACAAATATTTGGGCGCTGTGGCAGGTGCCTGTAGTCCAAGCTACTTGGGAGGCTGAGGGAAGAGGATCACTTAAACCCAAGAGTTTAAGCTTGCTGTGAGCTATGAAGCCACAGCACTCTGCTAAGGGTGACAAAGTAAGACTCTGTCTCAAAACAAAAAGAAAAACAAAACAAAAAAAGTTAATTGAATCGCCTAATTTTTCTGTGATTTGCTTCTCATGTTCAACATTATATTTCTGGGCTTCCCCCACGATGAAGCATGCAGTTCTATTCACCCATTTTCCCTGCTACATATCCATTGTGTGTCTGTGCCACAATTTATCCAGTTTTACTGGCAAGAAATATTTGGGTTATTTCAAATTTTTACTATCATGAAAACTGTACTATGAACATTCCTGTACAACTCTACCGGTATGCATGTGCAAAATCCACTACAGATAGATTGAGGACCAAAATACAGAAAACAAAACTATGCAATATTTATGAGAAAATATGGAAGAATATCTGTATGATGTCTGAGTCGGAAAGGACTTTTTTTTTTTTGCAGTTTTTGGCCAGGGCTGGGTTTGAACCTGCCACCTCCGGCACATGTAGCCGGCGCCCTACTCACTGAGCCACAGGCGCCACCCAGGAAAGGACTTCTTAAGTGAGATTCAGAAAGCACAAACAATTAAAGAAAAAAATGGTAACTTAGAATAAGCCAAGAAGTGGAATTATGTGGGATGTGCACATGTTCTCCCTTTGCAGTGATAACGCCAAATTATTATTCGAAGAGTTTGTGGCAACCTGCACCCCCCACCAGCAAGGGGTGAGAGTCCCACTTGGTTTACATTCTCACCAATGCTCGATTTTGTCAAAAATTTTTATTTTTGCAAATCTAGTAGGTATAGAATGGTATTTCCTTGATGTTATTAACTTGTATTTTCCTGAATACTAATGATGTTTAGCATCTGCACATTTGTCTATTGGCCATTTACTTTCCTCTTTTTAAAGTACCTTGGTTTTTGCCCATTTTTTACATTGGGTTGTTTGCTTTTCTCTGACTGATTCATAGAATTTCTTTAAATATTCAGAATATCAATTTTTATCACTATTACATGTGTTGAAATTTCTTTTTTCCACTGTAGGGCTTGTCATTTCACTCTTTTAATGTTCCTTTTTAAATGAAGTTTTAAATTTTAATCTAGTTAAATTTAACATTTTTTTTCTTTTTTTTTTTTTTTCATGTTTTCCGAGTCTCATTTAGGAAGGCCTTTCCTACTCAGGGTCACTCAGATATTTCCGTGTTTTCTTCCAATTATTTTATACCCTTGTCTAGCCTTTCTGCAATTGATTTTGTGTTTGGTGTGAGGTAGGAGTCCGATTTCAATTATTTTCCCATAAAAATTACTAAATATTCCAGTACCCCTCCCCTTCTGATTTACAACATTTGCTACATCAAATGTTGTGTCTATGGATCTGTCTCTTGAGTATGTTCATAAGTTTTGATGGTGCGGTTTATGTGAGCCTAAATTTAGTGTCAAGAATCATCATTTTCATTAACATATCAGGGTGCTGCATTCAACCTGGTGTAATACCTCTGTGCTATCATTCATTAGACCAAATTTCTCTGATTAACCATGTCGAGAAAACTAAAACACAAAGATCCCTTATCTCTAATGCCAACTCTCCACAAGCCTATTTCTAATACTCCTGAGTCTTAGAATGGGTTGTAAACATGAGTCATCTTAGGATTTAGCTCCTCTTTCCTGGTGTTTATCTCTCCATTTCAAATATTTATCCTCTCCTTTAGACACAACCTTTTTAATCTCTTAAAGTTTTGCATGGTTTTCATGTAGTACAATAAAAAAGTCAAACATTAAGAATATTCATACCAAAAATTTTGTCTATTGAAGCATTTGAAGGCAAGGTACAATTAAACACAGTAAACTGTCGTTTTAAACGTTGTGGAATATCATTTCGACCACCTCCCGGGTGGATCATTGCTGCTATGAGCTGCACATCAACAATAGTGGTGAAGTCTCCAGGCTTATCCAAACTGTACATTCCTTCCATTTCCATCATCTGTCGCACGATCTCATTAGTTATCTGAAATTTTACACAGTAATATTTTTGTGATATATCACCATCATATTCCTCCATAGCTTCCATAAAATAGTACAGAAGAGATTGGAAGAAAACGTTCAACTCCTATCAATGAGGTATTTGTAAATGTCAACGATCACTTTTCAACTTAAATGATGCCACCCATGAACTCTAAGTCATAAGTTAAAGTGCCTGATGCAAGTTCAATGTCAAGAAAACTAAAATACAAAAGTTTCCTTATCTTCAATGCCAACTCTCAACAAGCCTATTTCTAATACTCCTAAGTCTTAGAACGGGTTATAAGCAGGAGGCTTCTTAGCATTTTGTCCCTCTTTCCTGGTATTCATCTCTCCATTTCAAATATTTAACCTCTCCTTTAGACACAGCCTTTTTAGTCTCTTAAAGTTTGGCAGTGTTTACATGTAGTACACAATCAGTCTGTCAGGAAATCAGGTTGTCTCTATATTCAAACTATATCCAAAATCCAACGATTAGTCATCACCTCTACCACTAGCGCCTGGTGCCAGCCACCGCTGTCGGTCTTCTTAGTCATTACAGATGCCTCTTCGTGGCCCCTGGGTCACTTCCCAAGCCATCTTTAGCCACTCATCTCCTATATGTAACTATGCTCCAAGGTTTCGTCCTCAGTCCTTTTCTCTTCTCATTAATCCAAAGATGCCAACTTAATCCTGTACTCTAAAAGATCTCAAATCTGTAAACCTAGCTGCAGTTTCCCTTCTAAGCTCTACACTTACGCATCCAAATTCCTCCTGGGCACCTCAAAGTGGATGGCACACAAGCACCTCAAATATAACAATAGTTTATTCACCATTTAACGAATGATTGCTGTGTGCCCAGCTCCCTATAGCATAGACAAAATTTCCCATCTTCATGGAGCATGCATTCTCTAGTGGTGAGACTAAATGTACACATGTATTACCATACATAAATAAAATGGCCTACTGTAAGTCTTTGGAGAAAATAAAGCAGAGAAAGAAAATAGGAGGTGGTCAGGGGTATACGTGAATATGGAAAGCTGGGGAGGCTTTATCTCACATAAAATATAAGCCGAGATCTGACGGAGATGAGAAAACCAACCGTTTAGGTAGGTATGGAGGGAAGAGCAGTTGCGGCAGAGGAAACAGCTAACGCAGAGGTGCTGAGCAAACATCCTACCCAGCACCTGCAAAGATAAGAAAATGCGACTGGAGCAAAGAATCTTGGGGACATTAAACCCAGCAGCATAGAATCTTCGGGCCATGGTAAGATTTTGGTGTTTAAATTCTAGGAGTCTCATTGGAGGATGGTGAGCAGGGGAAATGCGTCCGGGTCTGACTCATGTTTTAATTGGTTGCTGATCTGAGAATAGGCTGCAGATCAGAGAGGAGCGAGGGAAACAGGGAGGCCACGAGAAGGCATCTGTAATGACCAAGAAGAGAGTCGGTGATGGCTGGCCCCAGGCGCTAGTGTGGCGGTGATGACTAGTCGTTGGATTTGGGGAACAGTTTGAAGGTAGAGACAACCTGATTTCCTGACACACTGATTGTGTAGCTGTGACTTCCTGAGATGGGGAAGACTCTTGGAGCAGCGGGCCCCAGACATACGTTTGAAATCCAACTGGACATGCCTAGTGGGGTAAATAAATTTGAAATTCAGGAGCTTTCCAGCTTCTGGAAGATAGGGAGAACCAGATCAAAACTCGCTTCCACTCTCCCGCCTTCTGGGAACTGCTGAGATCTGTGTGCCTTAGAGCAGAGAAGGGCCGTCGGCACTGTGCAGTCCTCTCGGGATGGCAGCTGAGCTGAGCTGCGGGTGGGGTCTGAGGTGAACCTGGATGTGGAGCAGGAGGGGACGGTGCTGACAGACACAAAGTAGACAGTGTCAGTGAGACAGTGTATGTCGGGGGTTGGGGGTCCCTCCAGGAACACACAGAATCCTGGAGATATCAGTGAGGTCCTCAAGTTGATAAATGACCACATCCAGGATCATGGTGTGTGGCAGAGTTACATAAATAAATAAATAGGATGGTTGGGGCGGGGGGGCGTTGGTTTTCTTTCTTTTTGTTGGCGATAGTCTTGCTCTGTCACCCTGGGTAGAGCGCTACAGAGTCACAGCTCATGACAACCTCAAATTCCTGGGCTCAAATGATTCTCCTGTCTCAGCCTCCCAGTCACAGGACTAGAGGTGCCTCCCATAGCATCCAGCCAGTTTTTCTATTTTTAGTAGAGATGGGGTCTTGCTCTTGCTTGGGATGGTCTCAGCTCAGGCAATCCGCCCGCCTCGACTTCCCAGAGTGCTAGGAGTATAGGCGTGAGCCACTACACTGGGCTGGTTTTTTTTTTAACAATTGGGTATTTCTCAGAGACAGTACATGCAGTAAGAAGTGAGAACAAGGATGAAACCCTAGGGAAAAGGAGAAGCAAGGAGCCAGAAAGGACATGAAAATCAAGCAGCCAGAGAGACAATGGGGCGGTTGGTGCAGAATCTGTGCAGGGATTTCAAGAAGGGAGAATGTCAGCTATAATATAACAGAGAAGGCTGAGAATTGCTCCTAGACTTAAAAACATAAGGTTCTTGACATTTTTATATACAACTAAAAATATGAATTATCATCTACATGAGAAATTGTAGTCATACCTGGTCTCCCCACTCATTAATCACAGGCATATTAATATCATCAATAAATACAGTCATTTTTCTTCCTCCTGGTGGCCCATAGGTGCTTCCCATTCGCTTATCCACGTAGCTTTCAATTGTTCTCTAGAGGAAAGGACACGGTTTGTCTCATGCATTAGATTTTGATCCAGATTTCCAAAAGTCATGAGCATTTTCTCAGAGTAGAACATAATTTACTTATATATTTAGTAAACATAAATATATGATTAAAATGTATTGTTTGATTTGTAAGAAAACATTATTGCAATAATGTTAATTACAATTTACATTAAAATAGATACACTCCAAAGTTCAGCCTCAGTCTCAAGATTAGGACAAAATGTACTGTTTGGGCTTCAACCTCAGCCTTAGGAGGGCTAAATACCCAAATGCCCACTGCAGCACCATTTCTTTTGAATATAAAATATTTTTAAATTTGTATACACTTTTTTTTGTAGTCACCACTTAAAATTTAAATGTTTATTACTAGTAAATGAAGGATTTTACCTGAAACATCATTGGTTCTGTGGCAGACGAAAAGTTTAGACTTTTGGATAACTGTATTTCAGGATCATATCTTTTCAAATAAGCCTTAACCATTACAGTTTTTGCAGTTCCCTGCTCTCCTATGAGCAAAACAGCCTGCAACCACAGGACAATCATGTTGAAAGGTGCTACAACATGTTCAGTTTCAAATGTTTTATGGTTCTATTGGCTATTCTTGTGTTCTATAAATTAATACAACTAATTTTAACAATTTTTTAGAATTACTCCTACATTAAAATAAATCCCAGTGGAATTAAAGATTTTGATGTAAATGTATGCTATAAAAGTAATAGAAGAAAATATGGTTTAATATTCATATGGGAATGTGAAAGAGACTCTGTAAGTAGATGCTTTCCTTAGCAAGCTGGCAGTCAGCAGTTCAGGGGATACTGAGTTTGAGTGTGTCCCAGAACCTGAGGTTCATTTACCAACATGTTTCCCTCAAATGACACTACTTCC
>CAUYRH010005003.1:0-22008 GCA_963574655.1 Perodicticus potto
TCATCAGTCACTTCAGGGAGGGGTTTGGTTGGAGACCTTCTGATTTTAGTTTTATCTTCACTGATTTCCATGAGTTCTGCCTTGGATTTGCTCAGTGCTTCCACAATTACATTAAAGTCTGTTGTGAGACGGTTTAACCTGTTGAATTTATCATGATCTCCAAAGGTACCCAGCCTTTATCCAATTTGATCTGTTCCTTTAAAAATTTGTCCCATGGCAAATTGAAATCTCCAAAATAATACTCAATTTGATGACAGATTTTGGCCTCCAGAGCAGCCATTTTTTCATTATCACCATTTTCAGCCATTGTGTCTATCTTTAAGGTCCTATTCCCACAGGACCACAACACAGGTCCACCGGCAGCAAGGCTCGGAATTCCCAGCGCCACCAGCCAGCCTGAAGCTCCCAAAAAAGATGGGCGCTGTTTAATCCATGCTATTATGAGTAGCAGTAGTTCATTTCTTTTGCTTCTGTAGAAGACAGTCAAATGGCAAGGTCACATATAAAAAGATGTTCAAAGTTATATCAGGAAAATGCAAATTAAAACCACAATGAGATATTCCTAAACATCTGCAAGAATAGCTACAGCCAAAGACTGACAATACCAAGTGTTTATGAGGATGTGGAGAATCTAGAACTCTTAGATACCATTTAAGGCCATCTAAATCGGCAGAACCACTATGGAAAACTATTGGAAAAGAGAAACTTAGTCATTCATCTCTTCTATGAAACCATAAATTCCACTCCTAAATATTTGCTCAAGAGAAACAAAAACATAAATGCACAAAAAGACCTGTGCATGAATGTCGATAGTAACTTTATTTACAAATTTCTCAAAGTATAAACAGCTTAAATGTCTATCAGTAAAAGAATAGACAAAAATATTGTATATCTAAACAATGGATAAGTCACTCATAACCTCTATTGAACTTCACGCTATGTTAAAAATAATGTTTATGCCCCACAGAGGGTTATTAGATTAAAAGGTGTGGAAAATGACTTACAAATATAGGATTCATATATTTTGTTGCTGCATAGATAAGAGAAAGACTAAAAAAAATTAAAAAAAAAAAAGAGCAGAAACTAACATGCTGTAACTCCTAATTTCCTCAAGTTTCTCATCTCTCTGGATCCAGCTCCCATTTCTCTGACTTAATACAAACAAGAAATAGTAATAGCAAATAAAACATTTTGCTCCCTTTCAATAAAACATGGTAACCAAGAGAGTTTGCTTTAGAGTCTTAACTTTAAAGAAACAGCTAAATTTCCTACAAACATTTAATCTGCCCAACTCAGAAATCTTAAGGTATCTATTTCTGCATCCCTTCCCATATCTTTATTCTGTTTTATTATTAAATAATTCATCTCATTTTTATTTTATTTTCTTTAAGAGTCTCATTTTCTTGCCCCCAGTAGAGTGCTATGGAGTCATAGCTCACAGCAGTCTCACTCTCTTGGGCTCAAGCAATCCATTTGCCTCAGCCTTCCTAGTAGCTAGAATTACAAGCACCCACCACAATGCCTGGCTAGTTTTTAGAGACGGGTTCTTACTCTTGCTCAGGCTGGTCTCAAACTTGTGAGCTCAAGCAATCCACCCATGTTGGCCTCCCAAAGTCCTGGGATTACAGGAGTGAGCCACCATGCCCAGCCTAAATGATTCATCTTCTGTTCTGTTTCAATCAGTAATTCACCTCAAAATTCTTTAGAATTTTGGCAGGAAAAGAATTAGATGCACACACACACACTCACCCAGAGACCAGTGCATACGTTGCCTTTCCCCCCTATAAAAACATAGAAGTATACATATTATCTACATCTATGTACAATAAGGATCATATATGGTGTATTATGTTAATTAATAGCAAATATCCAAGTGGGTTCCCTAATGTGGGGACCTTCTGTTCTGATTCTGACAATGCTTTTCTTCTTTTTTTGCCCTCAGTAGAGTGCTGTGGCATCACAGCTCACAGAAACCTCAAACTCTTGGGCTGAAGTGAGTCTCTTGCCTCAGCCTCCCAAGTAGCTGGGAATACAGGCGCCCACCACAATGCCTGGCTATTTTTTTGTTGCAGTTGTCATTGTTGTTTAGCAGGCCTGGACCAGGTTCGAATCCACCTACCCCGATGTATGTGACTGGCACCCTAACCTCTAAGCTATGGGCACTGAGCCAATCCTGTTCTTTCTCAAAACATTGCTTGGGTCTTTGGAACCCATGTTACATGAAGACTATGAGAAGAACAAAGGCTATGGAACCGGAGGAAAAAGCCTATTCTTATGTCATTAATAAGTCATTATGTGAGAGAAGAAATACATATATTATCCCTATTTTACAGATGAGGAAACAGGGTAAATCAATTGAGCTCAAGCAGTCTGCCCCATGACCTGCTTTCCCTTTGGCTCTCCCAGAATAAAATGGGACAGACGAATGAGGAAGAATGATAATGATTCCCCGGTGCTCTGGTGGAATTTCCTTCTTCAGTCACTAATGTGAAAAATCACTAGTGTACAGTGAGTTCCCAAGGAAAGAGGGCTCAATCAGATCCAGGAAGTGGGTCAGGGACTGGAAGGCATCATGAAGGACTTTATGGAAGAGCTATCATGCACAAAGAAGGGATGTTAGAAGCTGATTCAGCTCTCTGAAGATACATGGGCTTTTATTTTCTACCTTATTCCAAGATGGGTTCAGAAAATACCAGGTAGGATTGGTAACATACTGTTCCTTGATTGCTATGGTTGTAGCTCATGCATCATAGCTTTGTCTGGTCCTTAAAGATCGTTTTAATTCTCTTATGGTAGATGGGGGTCTTTTTTTTTAATTGTTGGGGATTTACTGTGGGTACAAAGATCCAGGTTACACTAAATGCATTTGTCCAGGCAAAGTCCCTCTTATAAATGTGTTTTTCCCTCAAGAGGGAATGAAAAAGAGTGTGCCCCCCATCCCCCTCCCTCCCTCTCTCCACTCCCCCATTCCCTCCACTCATATCAAAATTGAGTACATTGGATTCTTGCTTCTCCATTCTTGTGATGCTTTACTAAGAAGAATGTGGTAGATGGGAGTCTTGGGCACAGTCTCAGCAAATGAGATCAATGCAGGGATGTAAGTGGGCTACCAATACCTTATTCCCTCTGCCTTCCAGACTCTCAAAATCTATTGTCACATATTTCTTTCTTTAGCAGTCAGGTGATTGGCAAAGAGAGAGAGACAGGGAGAATGTCTGTGTGCATATGTGTATATGTGCATGTGTGTCTTCTTGTGTGTGCTAAAAAGAAGACAGGGAGGGAGACCAAGGCCCAGGAGCTGCTCTCTCCCCTAGCCTCAGAGCATCCAACCAGAGCACACAGGACCAAAGCTACCTGGCCCTTTGATTGGGACCCCATGCTGTGCCTTGTTCAGGGAATTTTTAAATTCTCTTTCATATTATTGAGCAGCTTCCCTCCTCACCTCCCATCCCCGAGTCAGGCTTTAAGATTATTGGGTCCTTCTCCTCATCGATTTGTTTTTCTGACCTTTGTAGTAGATACAGAAATATATAGATGGAACAAGAAAGGAAGGAAGAAAGGGATGGAATGGGGGCCTGAGCAGCCTCCCTCTAGAAGAGAGGGTGAGGGACTTGGGTCTGGCCACAGTTTACAGACAAAAAAGGCAAGTGGATGGCAGCTGCTTGGCACCAAATAAGGGAAGCCCAGCTAGGAAGGAAAGGCACCTGGCCTGTAAGAGCTGCCCACAGATGAGCAGGGTGAGGTGACCATCCGCCTGTGTTCCCCCACGAGCACCAAAGTACAGCACTATGGACCTCTGTGCCTCTTTGCATTTGCTTTCCATTGAAAAGACTCCTATATGTGTGTTGATGTTCATCTTTCAGGGAATATGTACAGCTCCCACTCCATGCTAAGCTCTGCACTAAAAGCCAGGAGTCTATGATTGTTTCCCCCGCTCTCTAAGCCCATTGCACTAAATCCTGTGTCTTCAAGCTAGCCATGTCTGTACACACCCCACTAGCGACACTAAGAAGAGGGAGAAATGAGCATTGTGGAATTCCCACTGCCCAGCATTGTGAAAGACATTTTATTTGCATTCCAGATTTCTATTGTTCCAAAGACAGGAGCTAGGACCATAGCCGAATCACCCACTGGAAGGCAGCGCTGTTGTGAGAAGTGATTCCTCCCAAGAGGTATGAGTGCTGTTCCCACCTTGAAGCTGAGAGAGAAGGCTCCACTAATTAGTGGTAAAGATCTGAGATTCACACAAGATGGATAGTCTCACTCCTTAGCCCCAGGGATGCCTTGGGTCCACCCTGGCAGGAAATATTCCTGGAGAGGATGGCATGTGGCAGAGGAGAGCCTATACCTCAACTGTTTAATAAAGTGGATGATGTGAATCTCCCACAGGTCACATAACAACCACAGGAGGTGGATAGACTTGACCTGTCTTTCCTTGACCCTGTAACTGGGTAGGCTGCCCGCCAAGCACAGGGGGCTGTGGAGAAACCAGTGACAGCTGAAGAAAGGTGGAAGAAGGGTGGATCCATTAGGAAATTACCACAGGCCTTTTTCAAAGGGTCTACACATGCACCTTATAAGGAAGCCTAACCTTTCAACTCTTGTCACAGAGTTTCAACAACCAGCCAATGTTGGCCCAAGAAACACCAACACCTAACAAACACCTAACATCACAGATGGACACAGTTATGTAAAAGGATGCTTCTCCTTCTCCTTTTCCCTCTACCAGGGAAAACATCCTGGAAGGGCCAGGCCCTGAAGAGGGAATAGGCACTCCACACTCATCTGAGGGATGGGAAATAAGTATGTTTGAGTGTTAGCAGATCCTGTGAGCACCCTTAACTGTACCTATCCTCTTACCTTTACCTTTTGGTACACAAACCATGGCTTCCACCTGCCAGCACCTGCATCTCTTTGCCTGCAGGATTCCACTGGCCACCAAGGCCCTCTGTTCCCACAAACAAGTGATAGGAAATGAACACCCACTAGAAGTAGTCCTTTTCCATTGACAGACAGGTGTTGGTATATAAATACCCCAGCTCCTTCATTTGGGAAGAATAATTCTGAGTCTTGCTTTATACTGTATTAGTTATCTTTTGCTCTATGACAATTTATCCCCATGACATAGCAGCTCAATACAACAATAAACATTTATTTACAAAACCCTAAAAAAATAAATAGCAGAAGATATTAACAAATAGAAGAACATACCATGCTCATGGCTGGGAAGAATCAACCTTGTGAAAATGTCAATACTTTCCAAATCTGTCTACAGATTCAGTTCAATCCTCATTAAAATACCAACATCATACTTTCAAGATTTGGAAAAAATAATTCTTCATTTTGTATGAAACTAAAAGAAACCCCATGTAGCCAAGGCAATTCTTCAAAGCTCGGGGCTTCAGCCTACCAGACTTTCAGCTATAGTACAAGGCCATAGCGATCAAAACAGCATGATATTGGCACAAAAATAGAGACATTGACATTTGGAACTGAATAGAAAACCATGAAATGAAACTAACATCTTACAGCTACCTGATCTTTGGTAAACCAAACAAGAACATATAATGAGGAAAAGAATCCCTATTCAATAAATGGTGTTGGAAGAATTGGATAACCACATGTAAAAGACTGAAACTGGACTCGCACCTGTCACCACTTATAAAAATTTATTCAAAATGGATAAAAGATTTAAATCTAAGGCATAAAACAATAAAAATCCTTGAAGAAAGTGTGGGGAAAATGCTTGAAGATATCAGCCTGGGAAAAGATTTTATGACAAAGATTTCTTGGCTCAGCACCTATAGCACAAGTGGCTAAGGTGACAGCCACATACACCACAGCTGGCAGGTTTGAATCCAGCCTGGGCCTGCCAAACAACAATGACAACTACAACCAAAAAATAGCCAGGCATTGTGGCAGGTACCTGTCGTTCCAGCTACTTGGGAGGCTGAGGCAAGAGAATCCCTTAAGCCCAAGAGTTGGAGGTTGCTGTCAGCTGTGATGCCACGGCATTCTACCCAGGATGACAGCTTGAGGCTCTGTCTCAAAAAAAAAAAAAAAGAAGATTTCTGTGACAATTGCAACAACAACAAAAACAAACAAATAGACTTAATTAAAATGAAAAGCTTCTATATAGCTAAGGCAACAATAACCAAAACAAATAGATATTTGCATATTATGAATCAGACAAAAGCTTGATAACTAGGATCTATAGAAAACTCAACTTAATCAACAAAAGAGACCAAACACTCCCATACATCACTGTGCAAGAGATATGAATAGAATCTTCTCTAAAGAAGACAAATGAATGGCTAACAAACATATGAAAAAATGCTCATTGTCCCTAATCATCAGAGAAATGCAAATCAAAACTACTCTGAGGGGGCGGCGCCTGTGGCTCAGCGAGTAGGGTGCCAGCCCCATATACCGAAGGTGGCGGGTTCAAACCTGGCCTCTACAAACTGCAAAAAAACAGAAAAGTAGCCGGGCATTATGACGGGCACCTGTAATCCCAGCTACTGGGGAGGCTGAGGCAAGAGAATCACCTAAGCCCAGGAGTTGAAGGTTGCTGTGAGCTGTGTGATGCCACGGCACTCTACCAAGGGTGGTAAAGTGAGACTCTGTCTCCAAAAAAAAAAAAAAACTACTCTGAGATATTACCTAACTCCAGTGAGAATGGACCACATCACAGCATCTCAAAGTTGCAGATGCTGACATGGTTTTGGAGAGAAAGGAACACTTTTACACTGCTGGTGGGACTGCAAGAAAGTATGGAGAATCTTCAAAAAAATCAAATTAGACCTCCCATTTGATCCTGCAATCCCATTACTAGGCATCTACCCAGAAGAAAAAAAATCCTTTTATCATAAGGACATTTGCACTGGACTATTTATCAAGGCTCAATTTATAATCGCCAAAATGTGGAAACAGCCTAAATGCCCACCAACCCAGTAACATATTAACAAGCTGTGGTATATGTATATCATAGAATACTATTTAGCCATTAAAAAAGATGGAGACTTTACTTCTTTTGTATTAACCTGGATGGATGTGGAACACATTCTTTCTTAGTAAAACATCACAAGAATGGAAAAGCAAGAATCTAATGTACTCGATTCTAACATGAAGGCAATAGATGAGCTAATACAAGTGGAGGGTAGGGGAATGAGAGAGTGGGGGGAGGGAAGAAAGGGAGGGGCTGGGGCCTCACAGTGTCTGGCACACCTCCTGGGGGCAGACACAATTATAACAAATGCAATCAGTGTAACCTAATTCTTTGTACCCTCAATGAATCCCAAACAATAAGAAAAAAGCAACACAAAAATAAAGCAAATTTTTAAAAAGTTAACCAGTTTGATGAAAATATTTCAAATTGTATATAAAACCAGCACATTGTACCCCATGATTGCATTAATGTACACAGCTATGACTTAATAAAAAAAAAAAAATTTATCTCACGGTTTCTGTGAGTCAGGAATTCAGGAGCAATTTAACTGAGTGGTTCTGCCTCCAGACCACTCATGAGATTGTAATCAATGCATCATCTGGGGCTGCAGTCCACTGAATGCTTGATGGGGTTGAATGATCTGCTTCCAAGAGGGTTCATTCACATATCTGGCAAACCAGTGCTGGTTGTTGGCAGGAGGCCTCCATTCTCATCACCACATAGACCTCTCCATCAGAGAGGTCTTCTTGAGTGTCCTCATGATCTGTGATTGGCTTCCCAAACCAGGGCTAGGAATCTAAGAGAAAGAGAGATCAAAGGGGGAAACAGCAATATCTTCATGACCTAGCTTCAAAAGTCAGATGTTGTTTTAATTATCTACTGCTATGTAACAAATTACTTGAGATTTTACTATTAACTCACAGTTTCCATGGGTTGGGAATCTGGGCACAGATTACCTGGGTGACTTTAACCTGGGCTGTCTCCCAAGACTACAGAGTGTTAGCCAAGGATGCAGGCATCTCAAGGCTCATCAGCGGTAGTATCCACTTCCAGGTTCACACTCCCTGGCTGTTGGCAATCTCAGTTCCTTACCACATGTGCCTCTCCGGGCAATTCACAAAATAGTGGCTGGTTTGTCCTCAAAGCCAGTGAGGAAAAGAGCAAGAGAGCACAAAGAAGAAGAAAGCCAGGGCCTCTGTGTAACCTAATCTCAGAATTGACATTTGTCACCTTAGTCAAATTCTGTTGGTCAAAAGTGAGTCATTTCTTATTCCTCTAGGACAGCAGTTCTCAACCTGTGGGTCACGACCCCTTTGTAACAATGAAAATACATTGCGGCATTAGGAAGGTTGAGAACCGCTGCTCTAGGAGCAGGGATTGTCCAGGAGCATGAACGCCAAGAGGCAGAGATAATGGGGGCCATCTCAGAGGCTGCCTACCTCAGATAGCAGGTCCTGTTGGACACACAGGCCACATGCATTTTTCATTATGGCATAAATTACACAAAGACATGAACAGCAGGAGTTGTGGATTGCTGGGGACCAACTTGCAGGAGTTGGGGACTGGCTCCCACAAGGCTATTTCCCAGCGTTCCCCAGTTAGATTAAGTAACTGTTGATAATTTACCCTTGAACCTCTGCCTTGCCATTCCTGGCTCATTTTCTCACTCCTCTACAGGTTTTTCCTGGTATCATCTCCCAAATAAACCACCTGCATACAAATCCTTGTCTCAGAGTCTACCTCAGGGAGAACCCTAAGAGAATGAAACTTTAAACTAGAAATATATAAAAGTGCTTATGTGTTGATGTGTGTGTGTGTGTGTTAGGAAATAATGCACAAAATTCATTTCTTTGTTTGGAATGCACAAAAATGTGAAAACTATTATAAGCACTACAGGATTTCACAGCAAGAGAGATTTTACTTAACCTGATAAAAGCTGAAAAGATGAGATTGCTGTGATGCCATGGCAGTCTACCCAGGGTAATAGCTGAAGGCTCTGTCTCAAAAATAAAATAAAATAAAATAAAGTAAAATAATTAAAAGATGAGACCTTAAAGGAGATTTGGAAATATGAAAAGTTGGAAAGTACATTGTACCTCCAAAAACAACAGTCTTCAAAACTGGGGCTATTACTTCGTAAATGAATTCCCCACTTGTTCTTTGGAATTACATTTTTATTTCTACCTGTTCATCATCTTACGCAAATGAGTAAGGGCCTCATATCAAGGCACCCATTAATTGAGCTCCCATTAAGACTCATGCCTAGCAAGTATTTTATACTTTCATGAGGGAGAATTGTTCTGTGACCAAACTGTTGTGATGAAATGCAAACAAAGAAAAAAAAAACTTCATAGCATTGTGGTGGGGGAAGCAAGCCAAATCACTAGAAACAACAGATCATTTTCATTCATTTTTCAAAACTGACTTTAGATAGCCAGGTACCAAATGACTCTTGACCTCTAAGCACCCAAAAATTGCCCAGGAAAAATCAAGGCCTTCCAACGCAGACAATCATGGGTCTATGAAGGCTGGCTCAAGGAAATTAAATCCAAATTAATTACTCAAATATCCTAGTTAGAAGATGAGCCACAGACACACTCATCAGCATGCAATGGCAACACTGTTCCCACAGTGAGAAAAAAGGGAACCAGGATAATGAGGACAGTAGATAAAAGGGACAGCATGGAGGAAGATCTTAATTGTATCTTAATTGAGTCAGACACTTTCTCCTTCATGCAGATCCCAGCCTTAAAGTCAAAAAGAGAGAGTGGCCTATCTACTGGGGTGCTTCCTGTGTCTCAGCCATGGCTATGTTCAAGGTCAATATACTGTGACAACCTACTTTAAAAATAAGTGTAGGGCAGCACCTGTAGCTCAGAGGAGTAGGGTGCCTGCCCCCATATACCGGAGGTGGCGGGTTCAAACACAGCCCCAGCCAAAAAAAATAATAATAATAAGTGTATTAGCTAACCATTGGTGCAATCATGCTATATAACAAACCACTATCACATTGTTGTAATAATCCCTCATTTTCACTCATGTATCTGCAGGTCTGTGGGCCTATGGATCTGCAGGTCAGCTGGAGCTTGACTGGGTTTGGCTGGTGGCTCTGCCTTGAGCTATGGATGTGGCTCATTTTTGCTCTCACTGAGACTTAACTTCTACCTACTCCACATATATTCATTCCAGAGACCAGACAATGGAGGACACAGGGACCAAGGCAACTGCCTCTCTGAAGGCCTAATCTTAGAACTTGCACACCTCACTTTAGCCCATACATCACTAGCCAAGCCCAAAGTTGAGCAGCAGGGCCACAGCAAGGGTGAGACTATAGGACAAGGTAAAGAGTTCAGGGCCAAAAATCTCATTGACCAAAACCAAGGTCTTGCCTCCAAACTCAAACTGAAGTCGTGCTGACAGGCATTCTAGAGTTCTGATCTATTTGTTACATTTCTGACCATTGGGAGTACAAAGGTGAGAATGACATGCTTACATGCCTGGAGTCATGCAATGGAACACACCTCTCACTTCCTTTGCACTGGAGAACCATTCAACATAGATCATTGCACTCAGGGGCCAGTATGTTCAAATCAGTTATTACTGTTGTCCAAAGAGGTGTGGTGTTTCCTCTGATGCTAGAATGCAAGAGTAATTGTGGGTTATGTGGTCATTCCCAAGGAAAGAAGAAAGAGACCTTTCTTCAAAGACATATGTGCTACTCTACAATTATGCATGTTTCATAGCCATCCCATTTCTTTTTCTCTGGCTTTGGCCTATGTGGTTAACTGGCAAGGCTACTTCTGGAAAGGAAAAAAAAGCCTTTTGATTTGTATTTCCCCAAACAGAAAACTATCCTAGACAATTCCAGTCTGCTTAACTTGGAATCCATCATTACAAATGTACTTCCCTAGGTCCTATGGCTGGATGTGCACAAGGTCACAGCACACAAACTGTAGATTATCCCCTGTGCTAGGGGACCCATCCAAGGAGCAAGTGAGCACTGAATTCTAGCCTGTCCTCTGCTTTCCAAGCCAAGCACCCAGGATAGGAGTTGTGTTATCCCAAAGGAAGGAGCATGTTGGATAATTAATCTGCCCACATGGGACACCCTTTGGTAATTTATAAGAGATGACTCACCACCAAGGAGAATTAATCTCCTTGAGAGTCAGATGTTAAACTCTCCCAGATTATCCAGCAGTTGTCCAAAGCACAGGCCCAGAACAATGTGACAAATTGTATTACTCTTCCAACTGCCCTACCTACCATAGCATTATGCCTCCATGTTCTTTTCTACATGACTTGCTCCCTACCCCAACTGAAGAGGTGTAATGTGAACTTCCACTCCACTGACAATGGCTCAGTCATTTGACTTGCTCTGCACAGCGTAATGACAGTGGGTAGGAAGTGAACAGAGGTTTAGATGCACTTGCTTTGTCTGGCTTGGCCGCTTAAGCCTCTGTCATCTGACATAAGGAGGACACATTCCCAGAAGCCTCTGTATTAGAAGGAAAATCGCCTCAGCAACCCACAATCTGAAGTAGAGCCACTTGCACTGACCCACAGAACAAGCAAAAAGCAATAAACGAGTGCTGTTTATGTCATATCATTGCAATAAAAACTGTCTGGAAAAAAAAAAAAGGAAAAATAAGTAAAAACTGCCTGGCATGCATGGCGATACATGGAGTAGGATAAACTCTTCCCTCAAAGAAGCCTGGGTAGTCCAGGTAAGAGAAGGCATCCTGGGGTGAAAAGAAAACATAAAAAACAAACACACATTCTGCCAGAAGACTGAACAGAGAGGCAGACTCAACCTGGAAGTGAAACTGCAGACAACAGACCGGAGTGTGTGGGCCCAGACGGAAAGTAGGAAATGACGCCTCACCAGGCACTGGAGTTGAGCTTCCAGGGCTTGCCAAGGCATGTCTGAGGCTGGCTGTGAGTGAGTAGGGTCAGCCGAGAGCCCTGAATGTGACCAGACACTACAAATCCCAACCCAGGTGGCCCCAAGGCCACCATGCTGGGAACCATGGGGGATCAAGGGAGCATAGAGCACGACTCTTGCTCTATAGCCCTAACCTTGCTTTCAGCACAGAGAACTGTGATGCACTCCAGTGCAAAGGGAGGCTTTATATTGAGTTAGCCCATTTTTAATGGCAGCTGCACACCAGCCAATGCTGCCACCTCACTGCTCTGTATAGTTTCCATCACAGCTTCATCCAGCTGCAGTCAATTTGGCCTTTGCACATACTAGCACATTTCTCACCACTGTAGCAATGAACTGAAAAACATTCAGATTTTATTGACATTGGAAATCAGAAAGAAAGGGAATTCCTCTACTATACTGCTTCCAACCCAAAATAAAATGTCAAAGTATAATAAAATGCTTAATTCCCAAAGGTCAGTTGGGAAAATAAGTCCATGTGCAACAGGTGTCATACATGGAAAGAAAGAAGCAGAAAATGACCAGTCTGTGAATGACCTCCTATGCAGGCACAGCTGCCCCAGACCCCACAGCTAAAGATAATGACGACTATCTTTGTCTATCTAAATCTGTTTACAACAGAAGGAATTTCTTTACTAAGAACTTTTTGAATGAAAAGATTCTGTTAATAGAAAGTAGACCAAGCGAGGTGTGGTGGTTTGTGCCTATAATCCCAGCTACATGGGAGTCTGAGGCAGGAGGATCACTTGAACCCAGGAGTTCAAGACCAGCCTGGGCAATATAGCAAGATTATATCTCTACAAAATTAAAAGTAAATTATCCAGGCACAATGGCTCATGCCTATAGGCCTACTCAGGAGGCTGAAGTGGGAAGATTATTTTAGCCTAGGAGTTTGAGACCAGCCTGGGGAACAGAGCAAGATTCCATCTCAGAAAAAAAAATAAAAAAGAGTTAATGGATCAACACCATGTAAAAGAAACTAACTAAAGTTTAGCAAAATGATGCATATGAAGAATCATCATTGGGGCTTTCATGTGGGTCACTGTTAATTCCTCAACAACCCTTTGAGGTAGGTGTCACCATTCTTGGTTGGCATGTCTAGGAACAAAAATCAGAGAAGTGATGTGATTAATCTCCAGTCACTCAGCTACTAAGTGAGAGGAGCTGAAATCAAATCTAATGTTAGCCTGATTCCAATATTTATATTCATCATGTTTTCCCAGACTGATATATTAGTCTTAATATTTTATATAAATACATATGAAATCTCAGTCTACAAACACAGGTGTTTTACAAATAAAATTTTATTTAGTTTTCGATTACTCAACTTAATTTCTCTTTCAAGCTCATTTCAAGCTCATCCCCAGACTGATGATAACAAAAACTCAGGCAATTGCTTCCCCCAGTCCTTTCGAGGTTTGTGTAGTAGATAGACCATTGAAATACTCCACATCAGGCCTTCTAAAGCACCTAGCTTCAGCCCAACTATGGAAGACAGCATGCTACTGGTGCCCAAGTCAAGCACATGCTGCCATTCATCTGTGCTCTGCTGTTTTGGTGGCAAGGTGCTCTAGTCTCCCCACCCTCTGGGAATGCACCTTGAGGCCCATTCTTCCAGAGCCCAGAGAAACAAAGCTCTGGTTGCTCACCATGATTATTTGCTCATTAATGCCTCCTTTATTGGTTTTTCCCCTTCCCTGACTTACTTGTCCCACTCCCTCACTTCTACTCCCTGGGAGTAGTTTTTGCTGCAAAAACTACTTTAACACATTTCCTTGTCTCAGGTTCCACTTTCAGGCAAACTCACACTAAGACAGTTGTCTATGTTCCTGGGTATGTCCTGAGAACCAAGGCATAGCAAGGGCAGGATGGAATGGAACTTGACCAGCAAGTCACCTGTCCCCTTCAGTATCAGCTGAGAAATCCTCATCCCATCATAAGGGCTGCACAAGTTGCTACTGACATGTCCTTTGTTGAAGTCCTATGGATGTAGTAGCCCCATCAGTCTATTTCTATGCCACACTACATGGAGGAGAGGGAAGACAATAGAATCTCTCTACCAGGTTGTCTAAACATGCCGCATAGCCATTCCCACCTCTCCAGGACTCTTCTGAGGAAACAGAACATAGAGCTCATCTGCCTGTGTTGGCTTCAGCTGCCTCTCTGATCCTCCACTGAGAAACCAGAGCTGGAGTTTCTCTCTCTAGGACCATAAGAGCCTGTGCTTTCATGTCTTTCCTTCTGGCCCTCTTTCTCTTTACCCATGGGAGGGGCCTTCTTTCCTCAAACACTCCACTCTCACACCTGGTATGTCTCCTGAGCATTTTGTCTGTGTCTAGGGTCCCTTTCATCCCCTGAGAGCTCAGTTTTGAGGGCCTAATTTCAGGAGGAAGCTTTCAGGCTTATTCTGCTTTTTGCTTGTCACTTTTGTCTCCTGCAACAATGATCTCAGAATGGCCTCCTAGTTTCTTGAAAAGTAAGAAGGCAGGAGAAACACTACAGTAAAATCTGGGTACTGAAAATATCAACATCAGTTTGTATTTTTTTAGAAATCACCCTTGTACATGTATACAATACAGTAAAAATAACCCATAATACATGTGGTCCAGTTTAAGATCCCAGTTTTTCTTCACTAACTAATTGAACACCCTACGGATGTCTCCAGAGTTTCCCCCATTCTGAGCTAACTTCACCATTTCCTAGGTTAGAAGAGAAGCACAAAGAAAGAAGGGAAGGAGTAGTGATCAGAGGTAGCCATTCAGGGCTCACTGACATCCCCAGGTTGTATTGTCTCATGTATCGTCCTACTTCTTTTCCCTCTGTCTCACTTTGGAAATTTATTTTCTCTTGCTGACAATGTAGATACTGCCACTTCAGGTATTGTAGCTCCACTCAAGGGAGGAAGAACAGAAGTGAGAACCTCCTTTGGGCTCTTGTCCATCCAGACTGACCTGGGCCTGCTCATATATCCTTGCCCACTGGTTCCCACACAAATGCCCCAGCCCAGATAAGATGAATTAGACTAGACTTGTCCCTGGATTATTTTTTCTCTTGATATTGAAAGACTGTTGTATTTTACAGGGCCAACTTGGCTTCTTTCCCTTTGCATTGCTTCCTCAACTTGCCTAGACCCTGTGTCTTTCCTTCCACCCTCACCACCCAGGTCACATCTATGACCTCACTCTGGAATGTCTCCTTCAACAGCAGAACGTCTCTTTTTGCTAATTCTTGATATCTTTAACACACACACATTCAGAGACAGATACATATGTGGGCATGCACACCTGAAGTGACATATGCACGCAAGCAGACATGCACAGACACAGAGGTAAACATGCACATGCACACCTGGAGCTCTTGAGAATTAGAAATTCCATCTGTTCCCCATGCCCCAGGGAGGCCTTCCCTGTGTGCCTTTCTGTCCTTGCAGCCTCTTCCATGGTGTTGTTTATGCCTTTTCACTTCCCTAAGTATGGGTAGTCACTGGTGACAACCCACAAACACCTGCCAATGCTAGGTAAATAAGGTACAAAGTCATCCTCTCTTATAACATCCATGTACCACACAGAATCTATGTGGATGTTGAGGAAGAAACAGCAATGCACACTTCATTTTTCCAGGCTTCCCATCCAATGCCTAGGTAATTCTGCTGCTCACTGCTTAAAGCAGAGGCCCCAATGGACCTTATTTTGCCACTCCTGCGTGGTTCTTTTCAATGATAACTCCTGCCAGATTGGGACACTGCTAGCGCTGTGATACCAAAACTAGTGACACCATCTTAGTCAGCAAGTTAGACCAGCCCAGCACATTCCAAAAGAGATGTGGTCATTTTCGCATTTTCTGCACAGATCCACTGCCCTTCTGTTTAAAGAAGCAGGGCTGTCTCTCTCTGCTGTCTCATTTTCGTTATTTAAGATTTCAGAATTGCTATGGACCAGTGACTGTCATGCTTGTTCCTCCCCTTTTAAAGTGGGAGTATCTTTTATGACCATCTTGTCCCTATGTCCCCAGCCTGAGTTCAGGGCCTACCACTGAGACTTCAGCCTCTGTTATCACTGTGCTGAGCTAATCATTCTGGGAAAGATGCACCTGGCACCTCAAACACTCCTGCCACCCTCTTTTCCTATATCTAGGCATGCTCATGACTCTCCCTTTCAGCAGCACCCACACTCTGTGCTTATATAAGGCTTTCCACAAAAGACTTGGGCAGCATCCAGTAAGTCCTCTCACTTGCTCAGGATCCAACTTCCAAAAATATATTTGCAGCATGCACCAAAATATCTGTGCAGGGGAGATTTCCGACTTGTGTCTTCCCCTTTGCCAGAGGTTCTGGGTGCCTTTTTATTGCTTCTGTACTCCTTTCTGTCTAATAAAGTCCTATCTGACCACTGATCTGTGGTCCATGTGTTCATTCTTCCAATCCCAAAGACCAAGGACCTTCTGAAGAAAGAAATTCCAGTAACAATCAGATCCAGGTTACCTCTCCCCAGGAGGACAACTCCTGCAGTGATGAACTCAGGTGAACCCTGCCCAGCTGGGCAGGGCTACCCCCAAACTCCTCCCTTCCTGGAAGAGGCAAGCCACACCAAACTTCTCCACCCTATTTCCAGGAGCTGGTATGGGTAGAAGAAAAGGGACAGTTTGGGTCTGGACATGGCAAATTCTGGGCTGTTCCTGTGCTGTCCTGCTAGAGTTCATGATGCTCCCTATTGGCAGAGACTGTGTCCCATATCCTTCCCTGTTGTTCTGGACATCCACACAGTGATCAAGGCAGCAACTATTTATTGAACACCTACTGTGAGTGAGGAAGACCCCCTCCTCAAAATAGAAACAGTGTGGGAAGTGAGGAGCCGTGGATAGCAAGTATGCTGACAGCTCGACGGGCCTGAACACCTCCCATACTGGGAAGCCTCTTTTCTTGAGGTAAGGGCCAGGGGTGAAGAGCCCTGGCTCTATAAAGTCACTGTTGAGGGAGTTCAGAGCTGGGCCTGTTTCTCGCCCTTGCTGTAGGACTCTTGAACTTCCCAGACTGGACCTTAATTTTCCCATCAGTAAAAGAGATAAGACAAGATGTATGCCTGCACCCTTTACCTGCGATTCAGATTTCTGATAAGAACTGAAATATTAATCTGGAAGTTTAAGCAGGGAACTTTCATACAGATTGCTGAGCTGGGTTGTCAATTCTTGCTTTTTCAGTAGATACTTTGCACAGCACAACACATCTATATATGACAATTATTTATCTTAATAAACAGTTCATAAGTCAACACACAGTGGACCCTAACTGTCTACTCTCTACAAAATAGAGTAAGTATCTTGGAAATTTCAAGTGAAATGAGAAAGGGCTGGGTGGCACCTGTGGCTCAAGGAGTAGGGCGCTGGCCCCATATACCCAAGGTGGCAGGTTCAAACCCGGCCCCAGCCAAAAACTGCAAAAAAAAAAAAAAAAGAAAGAAAGAAAGAAAGAAAAGAAAAGAAAGAAACAGGAAAGGGCTTTTGCCTCAGGGAAAGGGGTGGTGTAGCTGCTCTCGGGAGAGACAGAGCTCCCGTGAGGTCTTGTGAGAGACTCAAACCTCTCACAGCCCTATAAAGGCGGTGGCTGCAGCAGCAGCAGCATTCCTCTCTACAGAGGTGTTGTGAGCCTGTTACTGCTGTCCGCTGCAGTGCACGCTCTGCTCTCCATGGATCGAATCATGTCACCCACAGCCACACTGGAGACCTCAGGCTCGGTGCAGAAGTGGCTGCTGAAAGAGGAAGACGTGACCAAAGTAGAATTTGAGACCAGTGAGGAGCTATACGTGACCCCCACGTTCGACACCATGGGCATGCAGGAGGACCTATTGCACGGCATCCACGTCTGCCTACGGTTTTGAAAAGCCCTCAGCAATCCAACAGTGAGCTGTCAAGCAGGTAATTAAATGGAGAAACGTCATCGTAGTCTCAGTCTGGCATAGGCAAAACAGCCACTTGCAGCTTCTCAGTCCTCCAGTGCTTGGATATCCAGGTAATTTGCTCCTCTGGAGCTGCCCTTTTGGAGATAGTCTCACTTTGTCACCCTTGGTAGAGTGCAGGGGAGTCATAGCTCACAGCAGCCTCATCTCCTGGGCTTAAGTGATTCTTTTGCCTCAGCCTCCCCAGTAGCTGGGACTTAAGGCACCGGCCCCACTGCCCAGCTATCTTTAGAGACAAGGTCTCGCTCTGGCTCAGGTAGGCCTCGAAACTGTGAGCTCAGGCAATCAATCCACCTGCCTGGACCTCCCAAGTGCTGGGATTACAGGCATGAGCCACCGAGCCTGGCTGTTGAGAAAATCTTGGCTCTTTTCTCCCAACTCGGAAGCTATCGCTGCCTCCTGACACCTCCAAGATGGCAACCTCTCTGGGTTCCAACACCTACAACAGGCAGAACTGGGAGGATGTGGACTTCCCCATTCTGTGCCAGACCTGTCTTGGAGAAAACCCATACACCCAAATGACCAAAGTAAAATATGGGAAGGAATGCAAGATCTGTGCTAGGCCATTCATAGTGTTTCGCTGGTGCCTGGGAGTCCAAATGTGTTTTTTTGTTTGTTTGTTTGTTTGTTTTTTGAGACAGAGCCTCAAGCTGTCACCCTGGATAGAGTGCCGTAGCATCACAGCTCACAGCAACCTCCAATTCCTGGGCCCAAGTGAGTCTCTTGCCTCCACCTCCCAAGTAGCTGGGACTACAGGTGCCCGCCACAACGCCTGGCCATTTTTTGGTTGCAGCCGTCATTGTTGCTTGGCGGATCCGGGCTGGATTCGAACCCGCCAGCTCAGGTGCATGTGGTTGGCGCCTTAGCCCATTGAGCCACAGGCACCGAGCCTCCAAATGTGTTTTAAGAAGACTGAAGTGTGCCAAACCTGCTGTAAATTGAAGAATGTCTGTCAGACCTGCCTCTTAGACCTAGAGTATGGCCTGCCCATCCAGGTTCAAGATGCAGGATTGTCTTTTAAAGATGACATGCCAAAGTCAGATGTCAACAAAGAGTACTACACACAGAACATGGAGAGAGAGATTTCTAACTCTGATGGAGTTTGGCCAGTGGGCATGCTGGAGAAAGCCACATCTACCAGTGACACACTGCTCAAACTGGCCCAGACTACACCTTACAACAAAAGGAATCGGCTGCACATTTGCTCCTTCTGGGTAAAAGGAGAGTGCAAGAGAGGAGAGGCGTGTCCATACAGACATGAGAAGCCTACAGATCCAGATGACCCCCTTGCTGATCAGAATATTAAAGACCAATATTATGGAATCAATGAGCCTGTAGCTGATAAGCTTCTAAAGGGGGCTTCAACCATGCCTCATCTGGACCCACAAGAGGATAACTATATGTTGGAGGCGGGTTGATACCATTACTGAGACAGATTCAAGAAGTCATTGCTACAAGTTTGGAGAGATCCAGACAATCACTGTTTGTACAGAGACAGCATTGTGCTTTCATCCAGTTTGACACAAGGCAGGCTGCAGAAATGACAGCTGAAAAGTTCTTTAATAACTTGATTGTCAATGACCGCAGACTCACTGTGAAATGGGGAAGATCCCAATCAGCTAGAGGAAAGGAAAAGAAGGATGGAAGCACAGACTCTGGGATCAAGCTAGAGCCTGTTCCAGGATTGCCAGGAGCTCTTCCTCCTCCTGCTGCAGCAGCAGAAGCCTCTGTCAACTACTTTGACTTACCCCAAAGTGGCCCTCCAGCTGTGGTGAACACTGCCCCACTCTCACCCCCAGGTTTTGAACCACACATGTTCCACTCAATGAGACCACCCCCTTCTTTCATGAGGGCTCCAGGACCATCCCACTATCCTTCTCAGGATCCTCAAAGGATGGGAGCTCATGCAGGAAAATACAGCAGCCCCTAGCACCATTATCACCACTGTGAAGCTCTATGGAAGAGAGGACACTTAAAAATCCTGGTAAACTGAAAAAAGGAAAGATAATCTCAAGAAACTGCCCAATTGAGCTGAAGACTGGGAGCCCAGTCAAGAGAGAGAGAGATAGGAGTAATAACTGCAGGTCACCTCTGAGGCAAGCTGCGACTTCAAGAAACCAAGCTTCAGGCAGAAAAACTGAACTAAAGTTTTTGGCCATTCTGAACTTCCAGGACACCCTTCCCCCCTTATCTGATACACCAGAAGCCAGACCTCTGCTGAAACTGAAGGAGGAGGACTGAGCAGCACCCACCCTCCCTATCTGCTGGACCAGGCAGCCTACCAGGTAAGAGACTCCAGGGCCCCACCAAGCCCCCGCCAGCCCCCAGGTCAGGGACACTGCTGGGACCCCCAAACGGCTCTGATCTGTGCACCACGGGGTCTCAGCCCGCATCCTGCAGCAGCCAGGAACTCTGCCAGGTCTCCCCTGAGGTGCAGATTTATGCCCTGCCGGACTTGGCTCACAGACCTCTGGGACCCCCACCCGGCTCCAATCTGTGCCCCAGGTCCACCGCCCACAGCAGCCAGGAACTCCACTCCACCGGGACACCAATGCGGCCTAGATTGGCACCCCGCTGGGCCTTGGCCTGGAGCCAGCAGCAGCCAGGAAGTCTGCCAGGACTCCCTCCGGGTCTTGGCTCGCAGCCTGAGGACCATGCCTGGCTCCAATCAGCAGCCAGAAACTCCACTCAGCCAGGACCCCCAATCGACCCCCATTGACACCTGGCTGGGCCTTGGCCCACTGCCAGCAGCAGCCAGGAAGTCCACAGGGACTCCCATGTGATGCCGATCTGTGCTCTGCCAGGCGTTGGCCAACCCGCTGAGACCCCCGCCCAGCTCCAATCTGTGCCCCAGGCCCACCGCCCACAGGGCCAGGAACTCCACTCCTCCACCTGATTGGCACCCCACCTGGAATTACCCTTCTGCCAGCAGTGGCCAGGAATTCCGCCGGGACTCCCTTGCAGCGCCCATCTGTGCCCCAATCGGCCTCAGCCTGCCACCTGCCAGGACCCCCAAGCAACTCTGATCCATGCCCTGCAGGACTCAGCCCTCCACTTGCAGCAACCAGGGACTCCCCTGGGCCGTGGCTGGCCACCTGGCCTGCTGTGGCCAGGGTCTCTGCTGGGACCCCCTGTGCTGGGCTTCTGCCTGCCACCCACACCAGCCAAGGACTCTGCCAGAAACCTGCCAGGCCTCTGCCTGCCCGGGCCAGGAATTCCAGGACCCACACAACCTACCTCCTCCCCTACCCTCTCTGCCTCCGACTGCCCTGACCATCTGGTCAGGGAATCAGGAGGCTGCCCAACCGTGCCCTCCCTTCAGAGCCCTCCTCCCAACCAGAGATTGCTGAGACATGGGCTCCCTTTGCAAAGGCCACAGGGAGCCCCACCCCACACCCTGCTGCTTGATCTGGGAGTGCCACACTCTGGAGCTGCTCCTGCAGCCAGAACTCCCTGGGTGCAGCAGTCCCAGAGGAGCTACACAGGGTCAGTCCCTACAAAGATCCAGCAACAACAGAGTGATCCTACCAGGGTCTGATCTGGGAGAGACATCTCCCCAACTCTGAGAATGGTCATAGGCAACAGTGAAAAATAATCATGAGGTGGAATCAACAGAAAAACTCTGGCAATATGAATAATCAGAGTAGATCAACTCCCCCAGGGAACAACAAGGTAGATAAAGAACAAGATCCCTTGCATAAGCAAATGCCTGAGATGTCAGAAATCGAATTCAGAGTCTGGATAGCAAATAAAATCAGCAGAATGGAGGAAAAGATGGAATTACAATTTCAGGGAGTAATCCAAAAGATGAACCAAAAGATGTCTCAAGAATTCAATGAATTCAAAGACAAAATGACCAAAGATTTTGACACATTGAGACAAGAAGTTGCAGCCTTCAAAGATCTGAGAAATACAGTAGAATCCCTCAGTAACAGAATGGAACAAGCAGAAGAAAGGATTTCTAACATGGAAGACAACGCTTTCGAATGCTCCCAAACTTCCAAAGAGGAAGAGAAATGGAAAGCAAAAACAGATCATTCTCTCAGACAGCTCTGGGACAACTCAAAGAAAACCAATATTCACCTTATAGGGATACCTGAAAACAATGAAGTGGCATCACAAGGCACAGAGTCGCTTCTTTATGAGATTATGAAAGAGAACTTTCC